>QGOA01025325.1:0-33362 GCA_003313075.1 Termitomyces sp. MG16
TAGCTCCGGACCACGACTCAATACAACAAACACATATACTTTCCCAAAACACAAAAATGACTACCACAAACACATCTAACCCACCGAACTTCCCCGAAGATACACATTTTGACGGCACAAACTACACAACCTTCAAAAATCGGGTCCTGATTGCAGCGAGAGCACGAGGAGCCCGTGGATACCTCGATGGCACTATCCAAAAACCATCCCCTACATCAGATACAAAACCCACAGAATGGCCCTCAAAATCACCATCTCTCGAAGAATGGGAGGAAAGGGACGCATGGACACTAGGTCTAATTGTGTACAACACGAGGAACCCTGTTGGCTTGGGAATAAAAATGGACGGCACTGCCGCGGAAGCCTGGAAAACACTGACCAAAAATTACGGAGTTTTCTCGGAGATCGCAGCTATGAACGCAGAGAAAAAGCTTCGCGCCACCGAATTCACCGACGGCATGGACTTTACAAAACATGTCGAAGACCTAAGGGAAAAATGGAAGTCAGCAACCGAAAAGGGAGCAAAGATCAACGACGAAACCTTTAGGACAATCCTCATCGCCTCCTTACCAGAGTCCTGGAACGCGGTAGTGGCAGGGGTATATGCCAAAACCGAATCCAGAGAGGTCATCGCAGCGCTCACCACACATTGGGATCGATTAGTATCTCAAAAACAAAAGGCAGGGACATCAGCCACGGCCCTGCAGGCACAGACCAAGCTGAAACTGATATGCGTCAACCCAAATTGTAAGCGAGCGGGACATACTATAGAGAATTGCTATTGAAAAGGGGGAGGAAAGGAGGGAATGTTCCCACCTAACTTCAGAAATTGACAGAAGATGATGAAATCACCCTCCACTGAGACACCGACTCAGACACCACCCCCGACGGCAAAAATAGCAACATCTGATGCACCGCAGCAACCCTTTGTTACATACGCCCTATCAACGATCATGCGTGAAAATGAAGGAAGGGAGGTGGTAAAATGGACAGGTGCCTACGTATCAAAGACCGCCACCCCGACGTATGCAGACTCTGGAGCAACGGACCATTTCTTCGTCGACAAAAGTGACTTCTCTGATTACGAGGAACTCCCGAAACCGATTGAAGGCCATGCTGCACCTAAGGGTGCACTGTTTCGTGTGGTGGGAAAAGGGACCGTCAGACGAAGATGCCAAACTGCATACGGACCATCAGAACTTGTCTTCAGAAATGCACTACATGCACCGGATCTCGCGTCAAATCTAATCTCGATAAACAGATTTGATAAGGCAGGCTTCAAGGTCACATTTGGGGGTGGCCAAGTACGCTTTATAGACACAAAAGGGAGAGAAGTGCTCCGAGGCAACGGCACTGGTGGGATGTACCTAATAAGCACTCTGGAGACGGCGACAGAGCATGCAGCTATGGTGGCACGGTCCCAGATGAAACCGACAACTCTCGATGTGTGGCATAGACGTTTTGGGCATGCAAGTGTGAAAGCTATCAGGGAAGCACTGGCAAAAAATTTAGTTGATGGCCTGGATCTGAAAGGAGATCTGTCAGTACCCGGTGTCTGTGAAGACTGCATATATGGTAAACACACATCACGACCATACGATGCTGAGGTAGAACCAGAGGGGTTACCAAACGACCGGGTCCACATCAACTTGTGGGGGCCTGCCAGTGTACAGTCGCTGGGAGGAGCCACATACATGTTGGTGGCAGTCGATGGAGGCTCCTCACACATGACAGTGTTCTTTCTCACTCGAAAGGACTCAGCCACTACCCTCACAGCAATGGCCACCTACCACGTCGAATCCGAGCGCCAAACTGGCAGGAAACTGAAGGAAGTCAGGGTTGATGTGGGAAGAGAGTGGGTCAATGAGGCATGGACCACTTACTTCACTCGACATGGCATCATCCTTCAGGTCACGACACCCTACGCCCATGCCCAGAATGGTCTTGTAGAGCGTGCGAACCGAACAATCCTAGAAGGAGTGCGGTGCATGCTGGCGGAGAGCGGGTTACCCCGGGAACTGTGGGCAGAGGCCGCGTCGACACAGGTCTACACCCGAAATTTACTTCTGACATCCCGCCACCCAGGCACTGTCCCCAAGGAACTGTGGACAGGTCGCCGGCAACGGGTCGACCACCTCCGACCATGGGGGTGCCTGGCATGGGCGAAAGTGCCCGAAGAGCTCGTAAAATCCAAACTCGACCCACGCTCCATAAAGGCTCGACTGGTAGGATACGCGAATAGCGGGTACCGGCTGTACGAACCAGGAACACGATCAATTGTGACCTCACGGGATGTAATCTTCGAAGAGGGAAAGGGACATAGAGCACTCACTATACTCAGTGATGAGGATGACGAACCTCAGCCCCCATTACCAGCATCCCACGCAGACGCAGCACCGGGATTAATCCTACCCCGCCAGCCCATTGCCCCCAGGATCCGACCTAACAGCGGACTGTTACACCCACGCACTGATCTCACCCCTGAAAATACCCCTGGACAGGCGCTTACCTATTCCACACTGAACGCCGGTGTCCCATCCATTCCACCGACAGTCCGACGCTCCTCCAGGATTAGCAGACCGACGCCAGCCTTAGTGGCAGCCCAGGAGACACTCCAGCGTGAGCGCGAGGCATGGGCAGAGGGAGAGGAATGGGCAAACGACGCCACCATGCCAGGCGCATTGTCGGCTGAAGGACCGTACGCGTACCTGGCGGGACTGACTAAGTATGATCAGGGTGATGAGATATCGGTACCTAGAACGTACGCGGAGGCAATGAAGAGACCCGACCTTTGGTGTCCAGCGATGGAAGAGGAACTACGCATGATGAATGACAGGGGCGTGTTCGAACTGGTGGACGAGTGTCAGGTACCAAGGGACAAGAACATTGTGGGATGTAGGTGGGTCTTCGCAAACAAATTTAATGCAGAGGGAGAGGTTGTAAGGAGGAAGGCGCGGCTCATGGCAAAAGGGTACTCCCAGGTGGCAGGGGAGGACTTTGACAAAACCTACGCGGCGGTCGTGCGCCTCGAATCGCTCCGGATGTCAGCGGCAATAGCTGCGCAGACGGGGATGGAAATATGGCAAGTCGATTTTGTTTCGGCTTACCTTAACAGTATCCCTGAGCACGAGGTCTACATGAAACTTCCCCCTGGTTTTCCGGGAGGGGAGGGAAAGCTGGCTAGGCTCCGGAAAACCATATACGGACTCATGCAAGGCGGTTTTGATTGGTACTGGACGCTCGACAGTGCATACAAAGAATTAGGTTACAATAGATCGAGGGCAGACCCCTGCGTGCGGTCAAGAACGATGGGATCGGAGATTACAATCACTAATACGTTCAACGACGACACATTTGGCGTATCCTCAACGACCCAGGGTGCAGAGAGGGCAAAGAGGGAACTAGCGATGGTCTATGAAGTTAAGGACCTGGGTGAACCCTCATTCTTACTTGGTATGGCCATATACCATGACCCCAAGACAAAGACCATCTCCCTGTCCCAGAGAGCATACCTCACACGCGTCCTTGAGCGGTTCCAGATGGCAAACTGTAATCCTCGATATACTCCTCTGCCAACCGGTATCACACTGACAACCGAGATGTCACCTAAAAATGAGGAGGAACGCACCTTCATGAAAGATCGCCCTTATCGACAACTCTTAGGTGCCCTAATGTGGGCGCAGGCAGCCACATGCCCAGATCTCTCTTTCGCAGTCACGTTACTAGCCAGATTCCAAGCGGACTCCGGACCAGCCCATTGGAAGGTGCTACTACACGTACTAGCATATGTCAAGGGTACTTTGGACTACAAGATCATGTACTCAAGAGATCTGGGAGGGTCGATCAAACCAGCAGGTTATGTTGACGCTGATTATGGAGGAGATCTAGACACGTGGAGATCGACGTCCGGCTACATCTTCATGATGAGTGGCGGCCCAGTATTGTGGAGCTCAAAGCGGCAACAGACCGTAGCGTTGTCCACCACCGAAGCGGAATACATGGCCATGACGCGCGGATGCCAGCAAGCGTTATGGATGCACAACTTTCTGACCGAGATCGGATTCGAACAATCATGACCAGCGCTCATCCATGTGGACAACAACTCGTCAATCTCACTCGCTCAGTCTACTAAAGGTCACGCTAGAGCTAAGCATATCGATATCCGACACCATTACGTCCGCAAAAGGGTGTCAGAGGGAGACCTGGAGATCTACCATATACCATCATCCGAAAACATTTCCGACATCTGCACAAAATCACTGCCATGTGCCGCCCACGATTACTTGGTCGGTTTAATAGGCTTGAAGAACCCTGACGGTCGTACAAGTCAGAGGGAGTGTTGAGGATAGACTCGCACGCACCGTCAGTACGTCACAGCCACAGTCTTTCGTCTTTCCTTATACGGACCCCCTCAGCCACCACCGTATGTGGTGGCGATCAGTAGGGGGCCATCAAACTTTATTTTTGCTAGATATTTTTTATGATACACAAAATATTACCCTCAGTCGACCATACATTACTGGAGTGACTGAGGGTACGTAAAAACACTTATTATTATTTACCTCCCGACTAATTACCTCCTGTAGACATCCGTATTTCTCTACAGGTATTAATATACTTAGTCGACCATACATTACTGGAGTGACTGAGGACATCCGTATTTCTCTACATAGAAAAATCTGGTGTGAAGGCGAGATGGCCAAACGTGGCGTGACTGCACCGCTGCTTACTGTACGTCCTCGAGCTGAATGTGAGCACTAATTTGTGAGGGCTCGAGAGGACTGGGTGAGAGATGAGATGTAAGCTCATCAGTCTTAATGAGCGCCTTACCTTGATTTTCGCAGAGCTGTAAGAGATCGAAAGAAAAGTAAATGTGGAAAAGAGAATTGCTCTGCGAAAACAAGTTGTTTGTACTAAGGACGTCATGTGTGAGAGAGCAAAGATGCTCACCGACGCTGCGATGATGGAGGTGGGGAAAAAGAGAGCAGCGCGGATTGGGTGAGACACTGTCGGCCCTACTGTCACTGACACGGTTTCTGCCAAAACTGTGGCACCATGCTGAGACGGCCTTCAGCATATCTTTGGTGGGGCTCGACGCGCCGTGGGCTGCCGAGTGACGTGAGATTGTCATTGCGCCGAGGCCTCCGAAAAGGCTCCTTACCTCCGGAACCCGCCTTTACGGGTGTAAAACACCTCGCAAGTGACAATGATCTGTCTAACATGTAAGGAATAAAGAATACATAATTAGGTTGAAAGGTTCAAGTTTCCGTTCTCTGACCGTATCTGTGAACTGCCTTCAACTAGGACTTACTTAAGCTTCATTCGAACTTTTTCAATATCCTGCCCAATATCAATTGAATTAGGAACCAACCAAAAGACTCGATCTTGGTATTGTCACATGACTTGTTTGAGGTCAGTGTTGAGGAGTCAGGATCTGGCAGGCAGATTAACTGACTTGAGGCAGTGTCATGATTTTTTCATTCAAAAACTCCACATCTGCAATATGGGTTCTTGCTCATGTTGATTCTCATCTCGTGTTTCAGCCGTACTTGTCAGTTCCATGAAAAACCCTCCTTGCCATGTTCTGGACTTGAACTACTTGTTGATCTTGTCAAGGAGCTTGAACCTTGAAAGTTGAGGTATTATTCTGTGGCAGCGGCGACCTCAGTGGACTTATTATAGTGTGTCTGTCTAACTCTTTCCAACACTCTGTATCTTAGCGATGGCTTTCTCTGTCGGATATAATCAGAGTATCCTTCAACTTCATTGAGCTTCTTTGTCTGAGCATTCAAATCATTGCTCATCTTTGTCTCCTGATTCAATCTGTATCTATTTGATGTATGCTCCTGCTTCCACGGGACAGGAATTCTTTCAGCTATGTTTGTCTTTGGAGTCGATGATCCTTCTCAGCTTCCAATTCCTCTGGGAATATCTTGGGAGTCCATACTACAGGCTTGTTTTACCAAGTCCTTTGACAAAGTTATCAGTTCTAAGAAAAAGACAACAGGAATTAATGTCTGAAGATTTTTTGTTGGTTTTTGTCTCCTTAATCCATCACAAGTACCTGGAGAAGAGGTGTAGTTCTGATTCATCTCTAATCAGACTGCACTGCTCAGACTCTCCACCTAGGTACCCTCCACATGATTGTTAGCCTTGTGTTGTTTTAATTGTAAAATAAAGTCTAGATCTTTATACTCGATAACCTGACTAAACTTACATCAGGAAGAAGCTTCAGGAGTTGTCACATTTCAATATTGCCTCTATATCTCAGCCACGCCACACTTCCAATGGCTTGTTGGTCTGTTCTGAGGTCTACTTTAGTAGACTGAGGTTTTACTACCTGCTTTGGTGTGCATTTTGTTCTTGAAATTTGTGCTCCTCACATGATCTCAGCCATTGCTGTGTCTCTTTCTCTACAGCTATGTCCTCAATATTTGCTCTCTTTTGGCTATCTTTACTGGCTATTACTACCAGCTATTACTACTATGTCCTCAATATTTGCTCTCTTTTGGCTATCTTTACCAGCTATTACTACTAGCTATTACTATGTCCTTGATATTTGCTCCTTTTCAGCTATTTTTACCAGCTATTTCTACTGGCTGTTACCATCCATGTCCTCAAAATTTGCTCCCTTTCAGCTATCTTTACCAGCTATTATGTTGCTCCTCTTTTTTGCTATCTCTGCTGAGTAATTAATCAATTTTTTTATGTTAAAGGACTATACTTTTATTTTTTTATATAAAGTTGTTTTTTTCTGTATTGAGTGCATTATTGTTTTTTTCTTTTACCAAGTTGAGAAATTCTGTTTTTTTTTAAAAAATATGTGTATATGTATGTTTTTTTTTAAATGTGTGTAATTTATTACATTTAGTACCTAAAAAGAGGAGCTTGCATGAAAATTGTACAATTATATAATTATTTTTTTTTGCTCTAGCAGTCATTATTCTGTTCTCTTCATTTATTTTCATCTTTGAAAATTAGACCACATTGTTTTTAGTATTCATAGAACTTTTTGATTTTTTCTATAAGCTTGTATAGATTCAGTTTTTTGTCTAATAGAATGTGCTTATATAAGCTGATGCTCCATCAATAGTTTATGTAAGCTGATGCTCTGGCAGTAGTTAATATATAAGCTATTGCTTCTGTAATAATTTATTATTTGATCAATCTGTTCTGAAATTGCATTTTGACATTTGATTAAGTTTATAAATTTGCTCTTTTTTTAGCATTTTATACCTAGTCGTCAATTTGCTATGATGCTAAGTGTCAATAAATAAAAATTGTACATGAGAGTGTCAATCTATAACTCCTTTTATTTATGCATATTTAAAGAGTCAACTGTTATGATTTTAGTCTTGTAGCGTAGTCTGCTATATGGCGTTGGCCACATAGCTTTACTTACTGTAGTTGATATTATATTATTATTTAGTGTACTATAAATAGGTTATATGTGCTGCTTACTAAGCAGCTTATTTTTGTGTTTATACTACATAGTCAATAGACCAGACTGGTCTGATTCTGTGCAGTGTAAACCTTAAACTCTCACTCAACTGTAACTTCGTTACATTTTTTTTGAATCCACCAGCTAGGATCTATTGCCTAGCATCCGACGGCAGTCGCTGAGTTTGTTGACAGAACTCTATCAGCTTCTCGAGCTTTCTGCACAGCCACACCATGCAAATTTCAAACAGGGAATTGATAAGTAATCCCATACCTGCAATTGCCACTGACGGCGGGCAGAATGCCCACGATGATACGATGCTGTACCAGCAGTCAGAGACACAACATGCACCAGAAGTCAAAATAAACATTTAATCATAAGGCTGAAAATTGTAAGCCTCCTGGTAGCAGTCTCAACAAAATATATCTCCAAAAACACCCCAATAAATACACAGACAGTACAGAACAAAGGGCAGGGACCAACTCAAGCTATCCACTCAACAATAGTCCAACCACTGTAATGGAGAAGGGAAGCATGGGAGCTGGCAGAAGTGACGAAATGAGATCAATTTGTGATGATCTAGATTAAGATCAGATCTGACAATGCCTGATTTGACAGGACTGAAAGGGGAAAGGAAAAGAAGCATGGAGGGATGTCAAAAGAAGCATGGAATGCAGGGAAGCGCTAAAAGAGGAAAGAAGGATCTATGAATGGGATCGTGCTAAATAGAGCTGAAGCAAATGGAGAAGTGGCAATCAGAGACATCTGGAGGAATGGTGGAACAAGAAGTTGAATGGTGGAACTGGTGGCACCGAAACATGCCTCTCAAAAGGGAAATTGGACTATCAAATATGTTCTGGAGGCTGGAGAGTTGACAACAAAAGAGTCATGTGTAGATAGTGGTCTGTGCATCAGAAAAACAGTATAAATAGCCCAAGTTTAGTAGAGAATAGACAGGAAATTGATAGGCAAAGGCTCGGTGGTTCCCAGGAAGTGAATCACTTAGGCTAGAGTTTATTGAACACCTCTCATTGGAAGTCTATTGGTAGACAAAGGCTCGGTGGTTCCCAGGGAGTGAACTGCTTAGGCTGGAGTTTATTGAGAACCTTTTTCTGCCCATCAGGATATTTGATATTCTGTGAAGCACCCAATACATCAAGTTTTTATCATCAAGCACCAGTATGGATTAGAGGTCACTTTCTAAGACTTCAAGAAAGCCCCAGAACTATCAGTACTACTTGCAACCAAGTACTACAACGACCTATGGAGAGACCCAGCAGACACCCAGGATGTGTCAGCATCCAATGCAGGTCAGTCAAGACCCAAAGCTTGAGACCGGGGTCAGAGCACTGACCTGTCTGGGAATGAAAGTGAGGCCTGGAGAGCTGAGAGCTCACAACAGGACGGTCAGCAACGGCTCCAGGACAAGATGCCAGGGGGATTAACTCCCCCAGTTATGCAGCTGCCAGGAGGACTGCGACGGTCTAGCCGACTAGCCTTAAAAGGGCCTCCTGAAGAAGGCCAACAGTTAACAGGCACCTATGGCATTTCAGGAGACACCAAGTCGTCAGTATGGACTGGGGGAGCTATCCCTCTGAGCTGGAGTAGTGGGACCAGGCAGGCCACAGTGGGCTCAATGCCCTCCAGAATAGCGGAAGCCCGCATAGAAGAGGTACTGGAGGAGGCTGCAAGTCCTGAAGTAGCCCATGCAAAAAACCGATGTCCGTGCACACCAGCAGTGCAGGAAGTCCCGGAGATTGCAGAGCTTCCGGAGGAGGTGATTGAGTCGTCAAGCAACGACGACACCAGAGCAGAGGAGCAGCAGTTGAAAACTGCGTACATCGTGCGCTTGTGGGTGTTCTGGGATTTGCACCCAGAGGTGATGAAATACACCACCCAAGCGCGACTCAAGCGCTACGCTTCAGTGCATATAGTAGCACTTAGGTGACAAGGGCACAAAGTGCCCAATGTATTCAGTACAAAATATACTGATTTGATAGTGAGAGTGCTCACTATAGAACTGCAAATGTATTTGCAGCAGAAGGCCGCAAGGCAATCAGGGGTCTCGACCTCCTGGAGCCACACTTCCAAGGAATGCTCAGCACGTCGCAATCAAGATGTTGGAATTGAGCTAGTGGTGGCACTAGCACAGGCACAGAAAGTGCCCAAAGTAAAACCGGTGAGTACTTTCTATACTCCAGCAGGACAAGGGTGGCATGAGGAGCCCCCACACATATGTAACTGAGACCTTAGGACAGATATGTCAGGCCTGGATGGATGCAATAGTACCATGCTTAAGGTGGAGAGCGAGGTATCTGTGATGCCACGTGTGCCTATGGCAGAAATGTTGAGTGACAGAGTCACATATCAACGTATGTGCAATGGCGACCTCAGAACTAAGGGACAGTCCCTTATTGACGATCAGGGCATTGTATTTGAGGGCACTAAGCCCATTGACGAGATGCATCGTCGATTCATGATGCAGAGCCAGGAGAATCAAGCTTCTTCAGACCCAGGGCAGCACAACAATCATGATCGAGGAGACTTACTCGATCGAGATGGCACCACAAGACGTGATGCCCCTGGAAATGGCCGGGATGACAGCCCTAGGTCAACTCCTCGAGATGAGGGCAATTATGCCCACAGTTGAGGAGGCTCAGGACGTCCGCCGCAGGGTGGATGAGGAAAGTCACTTCCCCAAGCCGCTGATTTAGCGACTAGATTACCGGGCCAGTGGGAGGCCATTTGAATGCATCATGAAGCCATGCACAATTGCCTGCATTGAGTAGTCGATGATGCCCTGGGAGTAACCTTACGGTTATCAGATGGGGTGAAGCTGCATAAAGCAGATAGTAGGCATATTCACGCCTACACAGGCGCATCCAAGTTCAGCAACTTGGAGGATTGGGCGATAGATGTATGCACCCACCTTGCTATGTGCTTGTATGGAGGCGACCGTATGGAACAAGAACAAATCTTCATTCTGCCCAAGTTCTTGGCTGGAAAGGCCATGGGGTGGTTTTGACGAGCAGTATTGCACGTCAACCGGGTCCAGTATGAGTGGATGTTCAAAGAAGTCCTGACAGGACTGTACGATTGATTTGTGCACCCCTCCACGCTACAGGATGCAGGGCGGAACTTCCAGTCCACCAAGTACATCAAGAAGTTGGGAGTACAAGGGTTCTACAATACCCTTAATGACCATGCCCAGAATATGGCAGTATATCCGGATGGGTATACAATGCTCAAAACATTCTTGGATGGCATTCCAGCGGATATGCACTGCTATCTGATATGTGAGGATGGACTATCTCCAGAAGTCAACAATGTGGAAGAGTTTGTAGCATACACCATTAGGTATGAGCAGTCCCTTAAGACTGCTAACCATTACGAGCATTGTAGTGGCCACAAAGTGGGAAGCAGGCGATTACCGCCTGCTGGGGCACCCTCATGGGGTCAGCATGTGGGGACCTTCTTGGCCAAGAAGGCCGACTTGGATCGTGACCGCAACACGTGGTTTGTGGTACGCAGAATCCCTGCTGCAAACCGAGGGCAAAGCTGCCCATGCTCAGAGTGGGCACCAGATGGAGAACGCCCTAAACCAAGGCCGGAGTTCAAGCCGGCCAACCCACCAGGTCAGATGGGGACTTGCTTTGTGTGCGGCCAGCCAGGCCACTATGCTACCAATTGCCCTGCAAAGCTGGGAGCCCTAAGGAAGGGATATACATCCCGGGCCCACTTCCGAGCCGCACATACTGCAGCTGTGAGTGGGAGTAATGGAGACATGTCCGCCAAATCTGAGGCAGAGCACCTCACAAACGACCAAGAGCCTCCAGAGGAGGCATCAGGCACCAAGCCCAAGAGTGTGGTTGTGGAGGGGGAGGAGTACATCATAGTTGACGTATATGACAACGTCTACAACAACGAGTACTACAGTTGTGACAGCGACTCTGAGTGCCTAGTGGCGATGACAGATTGGCCGTCATCAAACGATCCCAAAAAAAATAATGTGGTTCAGATGAAGAAGGTGACCCTTCGTTGAGCAGAGGGCACTTTGCAGCGCCCTACACTGAAACGGGCAGACAAGGAGTGCCTGGTCTCATATGTGGATGTAAATAGCCACAAGGCATGGACCTTATGGGACTCCAGGAGTACTACATCGGGTATAACACCCCAGTTTGCTCACATGTACGGAATATCCGTGCAGGAGTTGGATACACCACTGGCATTGCAGCTGGGCACCGTAGGAAGCCATGCTATGGTGCAGTATGGGACAAATGTAACTGCCCAGACACCGGGCTCATGTAGCCAGGAATACATGGATGTAGCGAACTTTGATCGCTATGATATGATACTGGAAACACCATTCATGTGGCGTAAACAAAGTCATGCTAGACTTTGAGCACTGTCAGGTGCTAGTAAATGGGAAAGTAATCCCAGTCAAACGGACTACCGCAGACAACACTCATAATTGCCTGCAATGTCACCGCACTATGGAGAAGTGCAAGGACTTTCCTTGACTTGGTCGGTGCAAAGCGCCAACGGTGGAGGAGGTGGATGAGGAAGTACAGGCTATGCCTGGGCTGAGCTCAGACCACAATGTGGTGATGATGAGCGAGGAGGAATATCAAGCCTCCAAGACGAGAGACGAGTGAATACTTGCTCATGATGTTTGAGGCGTGAAGCCTCCAGATAGACGGCAGCAAAAAGTGAAGAAGCCTGAGGACTCAGTGGATGTATGTCCGCCTATGTCCTCTCAAGTCAAGTTAGATGACTTGAGGGACAGCAATTGAGAGGCAAAAGCCTCATACTGTGAGGACACACGGTCTTTATGGGAGTGACCAGCTCCCCTTCCTGAGTACGACTAGGCATACGATCCTCGCATGCCACAGAAATGGAACAAACTGGTGGCAGCCACATGTGTGCAAAACGTGCACCAGCAATGGACGACCGTCACACTAGCATATGGCCAGCCAGCTTTGGACGAAGTGTCCGTAGTGTACTCACTCGTATGCAAAGGAACAAGCCTCATGGCTTGTAAGGCAGTGGTAGTGGATCCACCGCTGAGACTGCATATACCCAATGACAGTGTTAATTGGGTGCTCCCAATTTGCAAGCAATATGCACTGCAGCCGTGGCCACCATCAGAAACGGTGGAGGTACTTCCTCTGGTGCGTCCAAAGGGGAAACAGAAGGCAACAAGCCTTTGTGAGGAAGAGATACCTCAGTTGTGTCAGCAATGGCACGAGGAATTTGCTGATATGGTCAGTGGAACCAAAGAGGAGCTCCCGCCTTGGTGAGAAGTGAACCATGAGATTAATCTCATAGATGAGAGCAAGCAATACAAGTATCACTTGCCACGCTGCCCACACGCACTCCAGGAGCAATTACGCGATAAAACTAATTGCTATTTGAATGCTCAGTAGTGGTCACCATGCACCACTGCTCAGGCTGCACCATTACTGTGCATTCCGAAGAAGGACGGAACTCTTCAAACAGCTCTTGATGCGCATCAGCATAATGACAATACCATAAAGGATGTAACGCCTTTACCAGATCAGGAGGTGATCCAGGAAGACGTGGCTTGGGCAAAGTATCACTCAAAGATCGATCTTACTGATGTCTACGAGCAGGTGCACATCTGCACTGAAGACGTACCCAAGACCGTATTTGCATCGATCATGGGCACGTTCACCAGCAACATAATGCAGATTGGGGACTGTAATGCCCCTGCAACCTTTCAGAGGCTCATGACCTCTATTTTTTGAGACGTAATAGAATGTTTTATGCACGTCTACTTAGATGATATATTCATCTACTTGGATTCCATGGAGGAGCATGAGCAGCACCTCAGAATCATGTTTGAACAACTGCGCAAGTACAAGTTGTACTTGAAGTGGAAGAAGTGTGAGCTTTACACTCAAAGTATAGACTGCCTAGGGCATGTCATCAATGAGTGGGGTATCCACCCTGATCGGGACAAGCTTGATTGCATTTGGGAGTGGCACACGCCACAACACTACAATGACATCCAACAATTCGTTGGCCTTGTCAACTACATATTGAGCTTTTTGCCCGATGTCACTGCTTATACTGGGCCACTTATGGCCATGACGCAGAACAGGTCACCATTCGATTGAAGGCCACTGCACCAGCAGTGCTTTGAGATGGTCAAGCAGATCTGTACAAAGACTCCGGTAATTCGACCAATTGACCCTAGACAGGACGAGCCGATATGGCTCATTTGCAATGTGTTTAAGACAGGCGTTGGAGCCATGTATGGTCAGAAGAGTAGCTGGCAGACTTGCCACCCAGCAGGGTTCATGTCAAAGAAGTTCACAACTGCCCAGCAAAACTATGCTGTGCATGAGCTGGAGACTCTAGCCATACTTGAAGCCCTCCTCAAGTGGGAGGACAAGCTGATGGGGTATCCCATCCACATCATAACAAATCACAAGGCACTTGAGTTCTTCAAAACTCAAGTGAACTTGTTGCCGCATCAGCGACATTGAATTGACTACATGTCAAGATACCAGTTCGACATCACCTATGTTAAAGGTGAACTCAACAAAGTGGCAGACTGCTTGTCTTGCTACTTTGAGAGCGATGTAGTCAGAGAGGCTCACGAGCCTCATGAGTATGTGCAGGCAGACTGCTGCATAGACCCAGACAGAGAGGATCTACCTCTCCACCGATACCAGGAACTCAGGGAGCATGTCCTGGACGTACACACGATGCATGATGACGAGCGGAGGCAAAGTACTCACCTCAGGGAGCAGCATGAAGAGCGGGACGTAGCTGCCCAGCTGCTCAAGGAGCATGAAGTCATGGATCCAGTGTCACCTGGGGAACGTGAGTGCCCTGACAGACCTGTTACTCTGGCTGAGATGCTCAAAGACAAATTGCCTTCATTCTAGCCTCCTAGCCTAGGCAGCGACGACTTCTGAATAGAAGTGGTGTGGGAATATGGTGATGATTCTCTCTTTGCTGAGATAATTGCCAATCCCAACAACCATCCTCGGTTCAGGCAGGAGCCTGGTGGACTGATCACGACAGAAAACCATCAAGGGGTGGCAGTGGTCTGCCTTCCCTATATGCAAACCATTGTTACACGAGTACTGGACCAGGCCCATGCACTGGTGGGGCACTTTGGTGCCGCACAAATGTTGGGATACATCCGTAGGTGGTATTGGTGGCCATGTATGGCCCAAGAAGTGACTAAGTTCTGCACCTCATACGCAGCGTGTCAGAGGGCAAAGTTTCCCCCTGGATCCCCTGCCAGGAAGCTACACCAGCTACTCGTGCCGGTAAAACCTTGGGACTCCATTGGAATGGACTTTGTAGGTCCCTTTCCCGAGTCTAGAGGGTTCGATTATCTCTGGGTGATAATCTGCTGCATGACGAGCATGGTGCACCTGATACCGGTGCAAACTACACTGATGGCTAAGGAGCTGTCATGGATCTACCTCAGGGAGATCGTTAGGCTGCATGGGCTGCCTAGTACTATCGTGAGCGACCATGACTCAAAGTTCACATCTCAATGATGGAGGGAACTCCACAACTGCTAGGAGCTCGACTCCTCATGTCGATGTCATTCCATCCTCAGGTGGATGGGCAAACTGAGCGGACCAACCACAGTATAGGCAAGATTTTAAGGGCAGTTGTTTGCCCTGACCAATGGGACTGGGTGGACTGGTGTCCACTCACTGAGTTCACGATTAATGCAAGTATCTCAGAGACGACAGGGTATGTGCCCTTTGAGCTCAATGGAGGGTACTTGCCCTCCATGCTGCACGAAATTTGTGCTGATGTGGTGGCCTACTGAGAAATTGTCAAGTTCTCCAGGCAGGCCCTGGAGAATATTGCGGCGGCGCATGACACCATCATAGAGATGCGAGTCTTTCAGGCAAAAAACGCCAATCATTATAGGCAAACGGACCTGCCAATATCAGTAGGAGCATTGGTCTATCTGTCAACATGTAACCTGAAACTTCCAAAGAGACGGGCTAGCAAACTTTGCCCAAAATGGATAGGCCCATACTGCATGCTAGATGTGGAGCCAAGTACCTCCAACTATGTGTTGGAGCTGCCTCAGGCTTTGCAGGAACAACAAATCGTTCTAAAGTTCCATGTGTTGCTGTTGTGACCATACAGCGCGTCCAACGACGTGCTATTCCCTAACAGGGTGACCCTAGGCCCCTATGATTTTGGAGCACAAGATGATGACAAATGGTTCATTGAGTGCATCATAGGGCACCGGTGGACTGAGCAGAATACGCTCGAGTTTGAGGTACGGTGGTCCCTCAGGGACACAACATGGGAGCCATACTCCCATTGCTCTAAGTTGGCAGCACTTGACCACTATTTGGAGTTGAAGGATGTTAAGCGCCCACATCAGTTAAGTAAGCGTGCCGGCACTTAATTTGATTGGCAGTGCCAATTGCGGCTTGGCTGAGTTGGTCAGCAGCTGTGGCTGAAACACATCTAAAAGGCAAAATTTCTTTTTTCCCTTTCTTTCCTTAACCATGGACAACATGCCCATGGACTCTAGTGAGCAGCAGCAACAGCAGCATCAGTTTGAGTTGGCACTGTCGGTCTTACCGTCGGCTGAAGGAGGGGGTCAGATGGCTCCCCCACTGATCTAAAATGCGCCCCAGTGGGGACAATCGCAACAGGCTGTGGGCTTCCCACAGCAGCAGCAACAACTAGTGGCAGGCTACCCACCGCAGCAGCTGGTGATCAGTAGCTATCCACCACACCAACTTATGCAGGGCAACATTATGCCCCAAAACATATCTGTGGGCGGCTATCAGCCCCAACAACCAGTAGCGGGCGCTTATGCGCCACATCACACTGAGGGCCAATCCCAGCAACACCAGTATGGGGGGCTTGTCAGCCCCCAAGCGATGTCAGAATAGAGGCAGCTTGCCTCTGTACTGGCAATGGGGCCACTGGGGGCACATCCTTTTTCTCAGTTTACTGCCCCGGCACACTACCCTGGCATGGGTGGCGCACCCGTAATGATGCCGTATCCCCCGGCTTGAATGGGGGCTTGGGGCGTGATGCTCCAGTACGACGCCTCGTACGAAGCGCTAGCCAAGGGAGGCAAGTCGGCTTCCTTGTCGACCACAGTACCAGTCGACAATCTAGAAGGATGCCAAGCATCCCTCGTGCAGGCCTCCACAGCCATTGAGAGCACAAAAACTCAGTACAAAACTAAGCATCAATTCATTGGCCAAAGCGCCGACGGAGAGCCTGGCCAGGCTCTCATTGTTACAGCGGCTGGAGATGCCACACCAACCCAAGCCCAGCTTAGAAGAAGAGTCGCATCCTCAATGCAACAAAGGAAAAGCACAGGCAGTTGAGCCCAATCTCAACCAGGACTTAGTCCTGGCTACTCTCCTCCAACGCCTGGGGGACAACAGGTACGATGTACCTGCAGAGTTGTCATTCCTCTGCGATGCAGAGGTGGTCGTCCTCATCAGCCGGGTGATGGACGACATGGATCATATGCACGCTCAGCGCAAAACTGATTTCCTTGCTCTATCAGCTGCTTGTAAGCAGCAAACTACACCCCCAAGTCGGGACACCGACTCCAGCAAAAGGGCACATCAGCAAGAAGTGGAGGACACACCCTCCCACTTGACTCAGTCAAGTGTTGTCGTCTGGTCTAAGGCAGGACATCCTTCTCTATGAAGATGCCCCTGCTCTAGCTGCCCCCCCAGCTTATCCAGCGCCTTGCTAGTGGCGCATCTGAGGTTGCATCATTGCAACCATTATCCATGGTATCCACCATGCACTCTGGGAAGCAGAGTTCCTGGGGCCGCAGCACACGCTCCACTAAGGCTAAGGCCTCGCAACCCCAAAAGGATCATCGGGGTAAGCAACTGGAAGGGCACGCATACATCAATGTGCACTTCTCTGAGGATGTCCTGAAAGGGGCCCCAGGGGCTAACATCCCCTTCTTACCTGCAATACTGGTAGAGGGCCCACCAGCCCAACTCCTGCGGTGTGTGTGGGCAATGGACCCACGCTCTGACACGTCTGTGCCAGAGAGGCTGCCATCCCCACCCTCCGATGACAAATGGTATGAGAAGCCTAAAGAGGCTCGCATGAAATCTCCTGTGCCGCACGAGATGGCAGCACAATGTATGGCACATGAATGGCGCAACAGCAATTGATGGGCCAAGATGGACCGTCAGGCACAGGATAGCGCCAAACAAGGAGCTGCCCTCCTTGAGGACAAAACCGGTGATAGGCTTCTACTCAGACTGAGCGCATCAAGGGACATTATAGGCCAACCAACACTTGACATACTGAAGACTCTAGCAACCAGTTGGGAATATAGAGCAGCCCTAGCTCTGGCAACCTACTACAGGACTTAGCCATTTACCCTAACCACTAGCTACCAGGCCTTCAGCACACTCCATTCACCTATCCCAAGGACGAAGGAGGCTCAGAATGTATAGCGCTAACATGACGGTGGGAGAGGACTCTAACTAAACCCCAATCACTTCCAGAAGGAGCCAGCAGCAGGCGCTGCCATTTGACAAGGCACTTCAATCAGAAGTCTAAAAGGATCAATGATGGCGGCACTGTATATACTTAAATCCGACATCTGAACCTGTCAGGAACTGATACAATGAGTAGCACTGACATTAGCGCTCACGGCGTCTGTCAAGGATTTTCTGACCATACTCCAGAACAACCTGGCCAATCGGAGTTATAGTAAAAGTGAGCAGACTCGTACAATTCTAAGTCAATATAGAGTCGCCACTGGTTGCCATGGGTCATAACGCCGTTGGTCACCATCATCCATGTGCAAAAGGTCGCCATTGACAGGTCGCCGTTAGAGGAAACCATGAGGAGAGGCGCTAGGAGGTAGCACTGCAGATGGACTTTTTAGCTTGGCAAACACGGTAGTGCATAGTATATAAAATAGCTACTTTACATGTATATAACAATGAACCGTAACCTCTTGAGCACATAGTTATACTTAGCATTCAAATTGTGCTAGCTTTCTTTGACTTCATCACTAAGTCAGGCGCAAGCCTCGTCTATCCCGTCTTCGTCATTTTTGGTGCCACCTACGGGCACAATATGCTGCGCTACTCATCTTTTCTTCAATATCTTTCTTTAAGCTACGACGCTTACCATCTGCCAGGTAGCCCCCGAAGCGCTATAATTTAGCGCATCGTTTTATCACCTCTACTTGAGCACACCAGGACCCTGTCAGGACTCCTCACAATTACGCATGCCAAGCACTGGAGACGGTGTTGTACTGCGTATATGTCCAGCACACCCAACCACAGTTGGCGTCATCATTTTGGAGCCCACCGCAAGGGGTTCTTCTGAGACAAAATTCCGCCGGAAACTCAAGCCCAGCGACAGCGCCGCCTCCTGTTGGAGAGCGTGTTTGAACCAAACACTACCGACTCACCACACTTACCAGGCGCACTACCAAGACAGACTTTGGATCAGAAGCTTGAGGCCACCCCAGACAGCCTAGCCAAGAGCTTTTTCCCTTTTTCCTGACCGTTTGAGTACTTAGCTGGCAAAAACCATACACCGCTTACTCCTCTAGAAGAGTTATCCAGGTTATTATTGCCAGAACCTAGCAACTCAGAGCCAACTGAGCCGTTACCTACGACATCAATGCTAAGTAACATGAGCACCACCACCCTTCCTACTTTGACAAACACATCTATCGGTATGGATCAGCCGAACAATCAGCGCATGCTACCCAGAAACCACTTCTTGTTGCCAAAATGGGACGAAACAAAGCACACAGTATTTCAAAGAGTTGGAGTATTTGCTACACAACTGTCATGTGACCGACAATACACAGATGAAGGAATATGCTGCCAGATACTGTCCTTCCATATTCCAACTCCGCCCCCAGTACCGTCTTGCGAGGCTCAAGACGCTGCCTCCACCTACATCGAAAAGGCAAACAATTTTCTCAAGCGGATCAATGGCGTTGGCGCAGATGCGCCTGTAAATTTGGTCGTTGCTGTGATGAAGCTATATGAGCGATGGCTGGAGGTGCCCGTTCTTGGCGTGGGATGGGATCGCGAAATAGAGGTTCAGGAGTGGTGCCAGTCGTGGTACCTGGATCATTGTGGCGTGGAGTGGCTAGCGCCCTTTGCTCGTTTTGTAAGTACCTCCAGTTCTTGCCGTGTCGCTAGCTGATCGAGTTGCCAGGCGCCTCCTCCCATCCCAACTATTGAGGATGAATTGGAGGACATCCTCTTTGGTGCCTTGCTGATGACGGTAAGCACTCCCGTGCCTGAGTAAGTATCTCTGATTTTTGATTTCTAACTTAGCTGTGGTCTGATCTGTCTCCCCATAGCAAACAAGAGGTGTTAGCGCCTCTTGCTAATTTGCAGGTGGATGCTGAGATGGCTGCCATTCGTGAGAGCGTGCTAGAAGAGGCCTCCCGAGACGCCAAGGAGAGGACCAAGGCCTTGGAGGAGCGAGAGGTCATTGGCGAGACCCTGGTTGCCAGTGAGAAGTCGCCAATTGCAAGGAGGCAGGTGTCTGGTGGGAAGGATTCCCGCGCCGGTAGTGCCCAAAGCCCAGCACTGCCGGCAAGCAAATCAGGCTCTCTGGTCAAGCCTGGCAAGACTTTGAAAAAGAAGGTAAGTTTGTGCGTTGTTACTGCTGGCACCTATCGTTTATCCCATTCTAAGTCTCGCAAGGCTGCCGCCCCTCGTTACACGGTAAGTTTGTTATGCCAAGGTACTTTCCCTGCTAACCAACCAGTTGGCAGGCACCAACGCAAACCTCCTTTAGCGACGCAGAGCTGAAGGGTTTGTTGGTGGCGCGACGAGATGAGGTGGTTTTGGATGAAGGATTGGAGGCGGGGGTGGTCTTGCCGGAGATGAAGGACAAGAAGACAGCAAGCCCAGCGGTAAGACGAGAGTTCAAGGACTCTCAAGGAGCGGTAAGTACTTTGGCTTTCCTTACCGCTCTTGCTAACATTCTTGTAGTGCGACAAGTGCTGGGCCGACAACGACCCAGAGGGGTGTTGGTACCCCACTGGTGGCCAGCCCTGCTACCGGTGCGGTACTCTGAAGAGGGCTTGCACTCTGGATGGCGCCAAGAGTCGAGAACGCGGTGGCGCCCCAGACGCGGTAGTGGAGCGCACCTTCAAGCGCGCCGTCCTCGTTAAGAGGGCTCAAGAGTTCGTTGAAGGAGAGAGGAAGAAGAAGGCCGCTGGAGACACGGCAACTATCAGCAAGAGTTCCCTGGCACTGCCGACGCGTCAAGGGGACGAAAACAAAACCGTTGGCAACCGTGGCGCCGGTGAGCGCCAAGGGACTACGGTCCCTTCAAAATGACAAGTCTCTTCCCCTGCCAAGGGGAAGGGCAAGGCCAAACGTGTGCGGGTAGAGTCTCCTCCCTCCACCCCCGGAGACGTGGAAATGGAGGAGCTGGAGAAGGCGCTTGCTGCCAGCCGCCTGCCGCCAAGGGACAACGAGGCTGGGCCCAGCAAGTTGCTTTCCCTCATTCACCTGAGAGGGGCTTCTCTGTCGGCTGCTGATGAGGACGACACGGTTATGGCCCCCCCACCAATGGAAGAGCAGCAGGAGGTGGAACCATCGGCAGTGGCCACAAGGGAAGGGGAAAGTCCTGTGGCGATGGCAACGACTGCCAGTGACGAGGATGCAGATGGGGAAGACGACGTGGGTGAAGAAGAAACTTTGGCGACACAGCGCCAAGGCAATGGGGAGGAAACATCAGCAAAGGAGGTGGTAGGAGGAGAGGAGGCAGCGGCAGGAGCTGCCCGGGAGGAGCCTGAGTGGCGTTGGCTGCCTCCCTATGGTAACACTGCCCCTTGGGAGGTATCTGACCCCAAGGACGTTGCCAGGTTGGAGCCCAGGCGACCTGTTGTCGCCAGGATAAACCCTGCCTGGACTCCCCAGCCTCAGCCAACAGTTACTGGCAACACGTTTAACTGGCTGGGGCAAGACCTCGTATACCCGGTCGTTGCGCTTAATCCGTGGGAGATGTTGGAGAGGTTTTCGAGGAGGGCGGCAACCATGGAGTCGGCAATGGAGCAGGAGCAGGAACGAGTCCGGGGCCAGCTTATGGCGCTTTGCTTGCGCTATTCCAACTTGGGTCGCAGCTTGCAGGTACTGCGTGATTACCAAGCAGATTGCCAAGCCACCCTGGACTGGCAAACCGCTAACGACATCCTACCTGGTGACCTCTTACCCCTTCGTGATTCCTCCCTGCCACTTTCCGACAACTCCTTGCCAATGGATGATGTTAGCGATTAAACGGACCTTAGCGTAGATAGGCCGTTTATGTATATTTTCTTGTTTTTGTTACTGCCCAATTTTTAAAAGTTTTCTTGCTTCATTGGCAAGTGAAAGTACAAGTCCAGTCTGAGTTAGCGCACCAGCACAGGGTAAGTCAAGTAAGGCAAAGGGAAGACGAGCGGTAAGTATTCTAAAGTAGGTTTTAGCAAGAGGAGTAGTAGGTGAGGGACTTAGACAAATTTTGAGGAAAAAGGGAAACGCTCAGTAAATCATCATAGCGAAAAACCCTTGGCAAGAGTTGCGCAGAGCGCTAAGCGTTGGCAACATGCTAGCGCTGCGACTTGACTATGTAAGGAATTGTCTGTTGGATATAGTACAGTAAGTATCGGCAAGAAAGATAAGTAAGGTAAGTAATAGAAAGAAAGAGCTTATCAATATATAGTCTTTTCTAATCATTTTCTTCTTCTTCAATCAGAGTCGGCAAATCATCATTGTCCAATAATTCTGTTTCTTCAAGTTCTCTCAGCTTAGCGGTGTCGATATCTAGCGCTTCCAATGGCAAGTCAATCTGTTCCCTGGCAAGGTACGGTAATAGGCGAAAGGCGGCAACAGGTCAATGTAGTACTGAACTATCTAATTCACAGAGCATGTAAGTGCCTCCACAGTTACGAGAGATAACTACCAAAGGTCCCAAATAGCACGGGCGCATTTTCTTATTGTATGAAGTCTCGATTTTGGAGTTGCGCATAAGCACTAGCGCTCCTCTCAGGAAGTTGTAATCCTTGATAGTGGCACTATGCTCGGTCTCGAATCACAAGGCTGCTTGGTGACGGGCACTAAAGACTACCTCGTGAAGTCGCTCTAAATCTTCCTTCCTTTGCTGGAGATCAATAGCTCGTCTGGCGATCAGATCGGTAGTCGCCAAGATACTGTTGGGTGCTGGTTGCAGATAAGTTGCTTCTATAATGTCGGCAGAGAGTAACGGATGGGTGCCAGTAGCCACGTAATAGGGGGAACAACCCATGCGCTTACGAATGGTAACTCTTTCCGACCAAAATACTGAATAGGTCCCTTCGCTCCAACGAGATTCGTCGCTATCGACTGCCTTGAAGAGCGCTTGCCGAACATCAAAGTGGGGTCTCTCTACCAGGCCATTGGCGCGCTTGTTGTAGCCAGATACTCGAATATAGTGAATGTTGTATTTCTTGGCAAGATATGTTAGCGCTTTGATGATGGGTGCACCGTTATCCGTGACGATTTCTCTTAGCGTGCCCCAACGGCAAATGACGTCCTCAAATAGCCACTTGGCGACCGCATCTGTATTTTCTCTTTGGAGCATTCGAAATTCAGGCCAGTGGATTAGCAAGCAACGACCTTGAATGATGTACTTGTAGCGACCAGATTTGGGCATATGCATGGTATCGACATAAATTTTGCTGAAGAGGGGAGCTGGTGTTGCAACGGTTGGCGGGATAAGCACTTGGCGTGTTTGTTGAATTTGGCAGAGATGGCAAGTCCTAATGTACCAGGCGATATTGGCACTAGCATGTGGCCACCAGAATCGTTCTAACAAAGAGGCTCGGGTAGCATACAAACCTCTATGTCCTAGCTCGTCATGCATGGTGTGCAGGACTCGTAAGCAACTTTCTGGCTTGATGACCAGCTTGTGAGCTCCATCTCGATTTCGTTGCCAAAGGCAGTTGTTGGTAAAGAAGAAATGGGTGGCATATCGGATAAAGGTTGCGTACTGTTCGTCGGTAAGGCCGACGGGTCGCTTAAGGTCTTGTATCCATTGTTCAACTATTAGCAAGCGACTGTCTTCCACCTTTGCCTTGGCGGATCAGGGAACAGCATCGTAGGTCAGGTTTTTGCTGTCTTCTCTTAGCGGATGGGGTTCTTGTACGACTTTTACTGGAGGCAAGTCTTGTCCAAGGATGCTTGCTGTGTAGAACGTGAGGGGTGCGCTAAAGATTTCGGGGCAGTAAGGGACAATGGGATGTAGAAGGATACTGGCAGGCTGTTGCCGTCATAGTAGAGGAATTGGCTGTTGTATGAGGTGCACAAAACCATGTAATCGGTTGATCCAGTCCTCGAAATCGCTATCTGCCTGTGGATCCACTGCCGGGTCGCCAGGCTGCCACGGTCGCCTAGAGAGTCCATCTGGTCCGTGGAAAGAGCTCTTGACATGTACCAACTCAAAGTGAAACATGAGGATAGCGACTACCCACCGGTTCATGCTAGTGGATGGCTGGATATCAGGATTCTGCAGCATGCCCTTGATGTACCTAGCGTTGACTTCAACAATAAGGTTCCGAACGCCAATCAAATACATCTTTAGCGACCGGAAGGCTTTGAAGAGTTCATAGAGCTCTAGCTTAGGCTGACTGTAGCGAGATTCCCTGTCGTTTAGCGTAATAGACCCAAAGCGGTTGTAGCGTTGTTGTTTTTGATTGTCGCTAAGGCACTGGCACAAGAAGTAGCCAATGGCAATGTACAAGGTATCCACCGCCAAGATAACAGGGTCGGCAGAGCTATAGTCGATTGGAACTAGGGGTTTGGTGTCTTGTAGGGCTTTTACTAAGTCTTGTTGCGCAGTGACCTGGTCTGGCCCAAATTCAAAGGGCTCGTTTGCGTGGGTGAGTCAGTTAAGGGCATGTGCACGATGGGCAAAATTCTTGACGAATATCCTGAGCATGCCAACGGTACCAAGAAAGGCGCGAACTTCAGATAAGTCGTGGCAAGGACCCCATCGCTCCAAGAGGGCTAGGCGAGACTCGTCGGGAACGCGACTGTCGGGAGTGCAGATGTGACCAAGTATTTTGAACCTTGGCGCGCAAAGGAGGAGCTTGTGACCGCTAAAGGTTCCCCCGCTATACTTCATACGTTGGAGAACTCGGTTAAGCAGCTGGAAAAACTCCTATAGCGCTAAGCAAATGTTGGGGTTCTTGGGATGGGTCGCCGGTAAGCCGTTTACGAGTCGCCAGTCTTTGGGGCCTTTGACGCCAACGTCATTAATGAAGCTAAGGACATTATGCGGTATCTTGGGTTGGAGGATGAAAGTGATGTCGTCATGAAAGATAGGGACTGAGTTTGTCCAGCCCATCAGTAAAGTGACTAGGTGCAACACGCCAAACGGAGTTTGAAAAGTGGTAAGGTCTCGGGAAGAAGAGTGTATGAGGCGTTCGTCGTAGCCAACGTAGAGGTCAAGGGTGGCGCCACAAATATGCCCGGCAAAGGACTTGGCAATGTGGTAAGGGAAAGGCGGTACACCAGAGTGTTGTATGGTAACTCTATTCAGCGGCTCGAGACTGTGAACTATGCGTAGATTGCCGTTCTTTTTGAGGACGCAAAACCACTGGGAGCGGTAAGAGCTATTGGAAGGTTCGTAGACGCCAGCCTTAATCTTGGTCCTAATGATTTGGCAGACCTCGGCTTTGATTCCAGGCGGTAACGGTCAGTTGTGCTCAGTCCACGGCACGTGAGGAATGGTCAGGATTATGACAGGCGGGAAGAAGTCTGTACATAGATGGCTGCGTTCCGAGTCCTCCCAAGCGAAGGCTTTATCTTGCTCAGCGACGAGGTTGGTAAGGACATTCAACTCATCTTTGGTCAAAAATCCTGTGTCATGTTCCTTCGCAAATTGTTGTTGGCGTTCCACGGTAAAACGTCCTGTGGGCTGGAAGGTTGGCGGATTTGGTGATAAGGTTGGCATATCGGCAAGAGGGTCGCCAATGATTTGGCGCTCGATTTTAAATGTCTTGGGAGAGTGCGTGGCGACGGGTTTTGTTTTAAGCGCAACTGGCTTATATTTCTTTTTGACTTGAACCCCTTTCCTTTTGGGAGCGTTAGCTTGGTTATATACAGAGGTGGAAAGGGGAATTGTAGCCTGAGGAGCGGCAAGTCCGAGAATGGCAGGAGACGATGCTCCAGGAAGGGTAGTGAGATAAGTATTGGTAGACGCAATGTTTTGAAAGGATTCGGAAGCGGTAAGGTACAAGTACGCTAGAGTGGGGTCGGTAATGTTTTGAATCTTAGCGTTGGTAGCGGATAGAGTAGTTAAAATGTCTTCGTCAAGAAAAGCTGTAGACATAACATTTACAAGACTAGTAGAATGGTCAAATTCCAGCGTTAGCGCCACATCTCCATGATCATCGCCAATCACCTCCTCGATGGTCTGTGAAAACACCGGTGGGGAGGCTCATTGGCGTGTTGGTTGGTAAACTCCAGGGGCTTAGCGCGGGCGCCTTTTTGTTGTCCCCTAGGGAACGTTGGCACCGTTCGTTGGATTCTGGAGTTGGGGTCGCTAATTGTTAGAGTTGTCTCGTCGTCGGTAACTGTCTTGACGACTGATCATGCCAAGACGTCGAAGGGTCTGCCGAGTAGTAAGTCATATGCCGGAGATCGTAAAATGTGTATCTGAAGATAGAACGTGATGTCGCCAAGGGTGCAGGGCACATTCTTGGCGAGGCCTAAGGATCTGTCTACTGTGCCGTTAGCACTCTGCATGTTTAGTATAACTGTAGGGTCATAAATGAGACCCAGATTGTTAGCGACTTCGGCTGCCATAGAAATAATTTGAGACCCGCTATCCACGATTGCCTCTACCTCGTGCTTGTTGTCTACTGTTAGCGCTACTGAGCGGATAGCGTGCGATTCCTGAGCAACGGTAAGGATTGCGGGGTCTTCTCCATGATCTACTGACCTAAGATAGGTCTCTACTGGGTCCACAGAGGTGGTGTTAGCAATGGTGTCGGCAAGAGAGTCCTCAGCGTCCAAAGAGTTGACGGTAACGGAAAAACCAGGGAGCGCGTCGTCGAGGTCCTCGACCTCGGCAATGGTTGTCGCCAAGGGACGTCAAGGAGTAACTGCCGTCTTGACTTGGTTGCGAACGTCGGGAGCAATACTGCAAAGTTCTTCTACTGACAAGGTGACGGCGGTTTTCATAATGCAGTTGAATATGTGGTTTGATTTTTCTATGTCGAAAATTGGTGCGGTAGGTCGGTAGCCACCCTCAGGACGTTTCTCAAGAGCGGCAAAATTTTGTTGTGCGGGAGCGTGAAGATTGGTGGTAATCATGGTTTCAATACGAGTCATGGCGGAAGCGACAGCAGCGGTAACGGCAGCGTTGAGATCCTTCTTTTTAATGAAGTCAGCAACAGGAGGTGGGATGGGAATAATACCGTTAGTTCGCTCAGGTGGTGGGCTCGTCCTAGCGCGTTGCAGCCCAACGCCAGTGTCCATCCCCTTGAGAACCCATTTACCAGCTTCAAAGATGTCGGCAATGTTATAGGGCTTGTCTGGGTGATGAGCCTGGTGAACTATCTCTAGGCGACGAGCAATATGAGTCCAAAGCGAAGTCGGGATGCCTTGTTGGAATAGGCGACGTTCCTCGTTAATATATAGCTTGCCGTTTTGTACTAACCACCTAGCGATCTTTTGGAATTCGCGGTAATACGTAGAAAATGCACCAAGAGACGATGTGCCGCTGTCGAATGATTCCTGTACTAATTTCTGGAGCTCGTTTACCAAGTATCGGGTAGCTTCTTCAGCACCAGGGTATAACTGGATTACTGCCGTCTTCCAGCCTTCATACGAGGCACCTTGGGCCAGAACGGGTGGGGCGGCAGGGATAGAGGCGGCAAACTCAGCAAGGCCAGTCCACGTCTCTGCCGTGTCATATGATATGTATCTTGCCGCATACTCCTTCATCTGCGTGTGGTCGGTAATGCTACAATCCCTGAACAAATACTCTAATTCCTTAAAATACTGGGAGAGCTCCTGTGGCTTGGACTCGTCCCATTTTGGTGCCGAGAAGTGATTGCGTAGTGGCATGCGCTGAACTTGTTGTTCCATGGCGACGGTGGTATCGAGTTCGGTTAGCGGTTGTGGGGAAGGAGTTCTAGAGATTGGCGACGGGGTAAGAGAAATGAGTTGAGAAAGAGGCATTAGCAGAGTAAATGGGGGTGACTGGTTGCAGTATGGCAAGCGGCGATGCTAAGAGGTTGTCAGCGCTAAAATCAAAAGAACACGAGAAGAGATCAGGAAATTCGTCTACAGTGGCGTTCTGTAGTTCCTGTGCAAGAGAGAGACCCGGTAAGGCACCAGGTGGTTGTGGAGTTGATGGGTGGGAAGGAGCTATGCCTTCTGCCGACTGTTCTAGCAGGCGGCGCCTACGCTGGAGACGGGTTTCTGGCAGAACTCTGCCCTAGAGATCCCTCGCGGTGGGCTCCAATTTGATGACGCCCAAAGTTTTGGTCAGTAACAAATATAGTTTTAGTGTTACCGGTACCAATTGCTTGCGTTGGGCGCGCTATAAGTAATGTGGGGAGTCCCAGGCAGGTCCCAGAGAACACACCTATGAAAAAGGGGAAAAGTCGGTAAGGGGGTCGGCAAGTGTAAAGCGCTAAGGTAAAGCGCCTATGAAGAGAGCGGTAAGTGCACACGGCAATGTTAGCGGCAAGAACACAGTAAGCTTAGCGAAGTCTAAGCGTCGTAAATGCCTGCTGTAGATGCAAGGCGTGAATAGGTCGAAGACTAGCGATTGTCTGCAACTGCTGACGAGTTCGACGTTGCCGCCCGTAAATGAAATCTCGAGCATAAGGGAGACTGAAGTAAGGGGAGCAGGAAACTCTGGTCTATTGTTCGATGGTGTATGTACAAGTCGGTAAGTACTTTATATACTACAAGGAGTTTACCGTCGCCAGTGACCAACCATTGCCAAAGTGCGGTAAACTAGAAAATTTCATAGGGGTAGCTCCAATGGTTTCAGATCCCTACCGTCCATTCAAGACCCTTAGCGATGCCAGGCAGCAGATCACGGTGCTAAACCATCAATCCATCACCCTTCTGTCAGTCCAAGATGCTTAGCGATGTCAGGTGCCAAATCGAGGCGCTAAGCGATGTCAGATGCCAAGGTCAAACGCCAAGCTGTCTGTCAGTTTTTGATAGATCATCAGGCTTCTCGCTAAGCGCTGTCATCAGTGACTGATGCCATCTGTCAGTTGTCATTCTGTCTGCCATCAGCGCTATTACTGATCGGATCTGCTTCTTGCCATGCGTGGCCGTCAAATATTGCCAAAATTGGTTAGTTAGCGCACGCTAAGCTATTCTGAGCCTGTGCCGTGTTGCCGTAGCCTGCCGTTGATGTGCTGATCCTGTATGGGGTCCTATCAACGGGACTTTGCCATTTTTGTGGCGAGGCAGGACATACCATGACCAGGGGTAGATGTGCTATCCTTGAACAGTATTTGCAACAAGGGAAGGTGTGCCGTGGGATGAACGGGAAACTGGTCTTACCTTTGGGCGCTAGCATTCCCCTTTATCCTGAACATAAGACGTTCCAGAGATGCATTGACAAGTGGCACCGTCGGAACCCTGGGAACTTAGCAACAGGCAACTTGAATAGCACGGCGACAACAGAAGCTGAGGTGACTCCTCAAGAAGCACTAATTCACGAAGTACTCCAGCTAAACGCTATCAGTGACTGACCTATGCTGTCCTGCGAGGAGAGAATCAAGATGCTAGAGAAGGAGCTGAAGTCGCTAAAGAATCAGGTCTTCGACAGGGTGGAGATCAAAAAGGGCAAGCAGCCTTTAAAGGATTATAGACTATTGGGCGCGACGACAGGCCCTGCCCCAGCAAAAGCCTCAACCTCTAGCGTTAGCGACGAAGTATCCAAAGCAACCAAAGCACCAGCCATTACAGAGCCACCGCTGCATCCTTATGCTGGCCTTGGGGGCAACTATGCCCCGCCCCTTAATTGCAACTTTGGAGTGCCAGATAAACCTATGGGGGGATATCGACCCACAGCGCCTATATACGATCTGGAAAAGTCTAAGGTAGTTTTTGATCGCATCATGCAAAGTCAGGTTATGCTATTGGTAGGAGAGTTATGCAGCATGGCGCCAGATGTCAGGAACCAGATGTGTACCGCAGTTACCCCTTGACGAAATGTAGCTAACAATGTAACGACGGTGGATGAATGCGACGACGTGCTGCCTGGATTTGCATACATAACAGAGACGGTAGCCCTGGAAACCAAGGAAGAGGCCATACCACTCAAAGAAGCTATGTCCGTAGACCTGGTCAAAACTTTAAAAATTGCTAAGATCTAGCAACGATCCTGCTATCCTGACTGTAGCCCAAGACTCTCATGCAATTTGCTTGATTATGCTGACAGTTGATGGGAAAAGCAAAATAGAGTCTATCGTAGACAGCGGATCACAAATTATTTCAATGGCTGCCGACGTCGCTAACGAGCTGGGCATCATTTATAATCCAACAATTATTCTTAACATGCAGAGTGCTAACAGCACAATTGATCGATCCTTGGAGATGGCCCGGAACATGCCATGTGCTATTGGCAATCTTACATTCTATCTGCAAATTTGCATACTTAGATCACCAGCATACAACTTACTATTGGGAAAGCCCTTCGATGTGCTAGCTTGATCAGTAGTTAAGACAACGTCTGAAGAAGAAACGATGCTAACTATTAGCGACCCTAATTCTGGAGTCAGGAGAACGGTGCCAACATTTCCCCAAGGGAGGTTCCAGAAGCCTGGACCGAGAAAGTGACCTTACATTAGTGACAAACCTTGCGAGTGTTTTCCGGCGCCATTGAGGAGATGAGTGATGAGGATCATGGAGATGAAGCACTTATCTTGGACTATAATTATTGGACTGGGCAAGTAACCCTTATATCACATACCCCTTTAGCCCCTGAAATCTTGAACACTTCTACGTCGCTTACTAGCGAAGCTTTATCCTACTTATACCTCACCGCATCCGATATTACTGAAAATCTTTCGACAGACACTTATTTCGTTTCTACTCCTGATTCTAAAGAACCTTTGATATCTGGTTTCACTAGAAACCAAAGTTCCATTTATAATACATTTGCTAACAACAGTACCCCTAAGTGCAAAGGGGTTCAGGTTAAAAAAAAGTACAAGCCAGTAGCACTTAAAACAAAACTGGTAGCGAGCGGCATACCCAAAGAATTTTGCATCGAGAAAAAGATCATTGGCGACCCATTAGCGACCCTTCCCAAACTTAATCTGAATCCGCCACCTTTTGAGCCTACCGGACGATTTATGGAAGAACAACGGGCGCTATTCCTTAGCACCCATGATACAGGCTTTCTATCGACGGCGGAACTAGACGTATTAATCGATATTATGCAAAAACAGAACGAAGCATTTGCTTGGGAGGATTCAGAACGCAGTAAACTTAGAACTGACTTCTTTTCACCAGTGGTTATACCGATGATACCTCATGTACCTTGGACCGAGCATAACCAACCTATACTGCCGAGCATTGAAGCCGAAGTTTGCCAAATCATTTGCTCCAAGATAGCGGCGGGAGTTTATGAGCCTTCCAATTTGGCCTATAGGTCGTGATGGTTTTGTGTACTAAAGAAAAATGGAAAGCTACGTATAGTTCACAGTTTGGAACCGCTAAACAAAGTCACGATTTGTCATTCAGGGGTACTGCCCTTCTCCGATCATGTCACTGAATTGTTCACGGGACAAATATGTGGCGCTACCCCTGGATCTGTACGTTGGCTACAACGAGCACTTAATTCACCCTTCCTCTCGCAACTTGACAACATTTCAAACACCATTCGGAGCGCTACGACTGGTTACACTTCCCATGAGATGGATAAATTTGGTACCCATATTCCACGATGACATTATGTTTATTCTACAACCCAAGATACCCCACCATGTGCTTAGTTTTATCGACGACGTAGGCGTTAAGGGCCCAAAAGATTGGCACCTTGTAAATGGCAAGCCCGAGGTGCATCCGGAAAATCCCAATATCCGCATGGCACTATGGGACTTCTTCCAATTGGTTAACCAAGTGCTCAAGCACATGAAGTATTGTGGCAGAACGTTCTCAGGACACAAGTTGGTTCTTTGCACACCGCAATTTGAAATTTTAGGGCACGTTTGCATGCCAGAGGGCAGGATCCCTGAGGAGAGCTGATTAGCGCTTCTGGAGAAGTGGGGAGTCTGCCATAACCTCTCGGAAGTTCGTGCGTTTCTAGGCATGGTAGGCATGCTGCACATGTTCATACACCATTTTTCACATCAAGCGCACATGCTTAATCGCTTAACCCATTCTGGGGTCCCCTTCAAATTTGGACCTGACCAAATTAATGCCCAAAAGGATTTAGTGAAGGCGCTGCAGGAAGCGAAGCCATTGGTACCCATTGACTATACTACTTCTGATCCCGTTATACTTGCCGTTGACACCTCCTACATTGCGGTTGGCTTCTTTTTATGTCAATGTGATAGTGCGAATCGAAAAATCAGATGCTACAATCGCTTCAGATCAATTACCCTTAACAACAGAGAATCGCGCTATAGTCAGCCCAAACTGGAGTTATATGGCTTGTTTTGATTGTTTCAGGCACTACGCATGTATCTTATTGGGGTTTAAAACCTGATTGTCGAAGTTGATGCATGCTACATCAAAGGAATGCTCCAAAATCCAGACATTCAACCTTCAGCTAGCATGAATTGCTGGGTAGTAGCGATAATAATGTTCCACTTCAAGCTCGTGCATGTCAAGAGTGCATTTCACAGACCTGATGGACTGTCTAGACAACCTAGGCAGCCAGAAGACGAGGTGCTAGACAAAAGCGATAATGACGTATTTGACAATTGGATTGACCGGCTGCATGGTTTTGTACATATTATTCAATTGCCTATTTCTGCCCTTCGCAAAGATTGACCTATCTCAACATGGCTGCACCCTATCATCCCATATCAACCTAAACCGTATCAGGCTCCATTGACTTTTTACATGGCCAGTATCTATAACGTCACTAAGCCATCTAATGATCTAAAGATAGTCGAGGAACCCAGACCCTTACAGGAAGATAGTTGCAACCTCCCATATTCGGTGGTACCTTGTAGTGCCAAGGCTAAGTCAGAAGACCAATGAGTTGATCAGGTTAGGAAGTGGCTACAGGATTTGCGCTGACCATCAGACCTTACGAATATGGAATACGCCACCTTAATTCAATACACAACGACTGTCTTTACGGTTGAGAATCAGCTTTGGCGACAAAATAGGGCTGGCACTCACAAATTGGTAATCAAACCAAATGGCCGAATCAGGATTCTGCATGCTATGCATGACGACTTGGGACATTGAGGACTCTACGTGATGCGGGCAAATTTATTGGAACGTTTTTGGTGGCCTCAAGTTAGCGCCTATATCACATGGTATATTTGCACTTGTCATCTCTGCCAAATCCAGCAGACGTGCCAAGTTCTTATTCCCCCAACAGTAGCGACTCCAGCACCATTGTTCAGAAAGATATATATCGACACTATGCATATGCCCAAGTCAGGGCACTACAAGTACATTATCCAAGAAAGGTGTTCTTTGGTACATTGGCCAGAGTTCTGTATGCTCCAGCGGGAAAATACTGACGCTATAGCTAAGTGGCTCTTTGAGGATGTTATTTGCAGATGGGGAGCCCTTCACGAGATTGTTACAGACAACGGAGCACTGATAGTTAAGGCACTTACCTACCTCGCAAAGAAATACAACATACAGCATATTCGAGTCTCAGGATACAACAAACGCGCTAACAGTATAGTGGAAAGGCCACATTTTGACGTACGACAGTGTAACAT
>QGOA01025332.1:0-24915 GCA_003313075.1 Termitomyces sp. MG16
TCTTGAACCCCGGAGTCCTAACCCCGGAGTTCCAGACACCCGAGTATCCGTAGATCAAGTCCGCATTGTAAGGGCATCGCTTTCCCGGAAAGCCCCCGATTCAGCGGAACCTGACACCGGTGGCTCAGCCACAACCAGAATCGTCCACCCTGACCAAGTCGGGGCCGTCTCGTCAACGCCGCGGCCGCAAGCCGCCTCTCAATGCCTCCAAATTGGAGGTTATACTCTTTCCTGCTGGCATTCCCACACGAGCGGGAGAAGTCCAGATGTTGTTTATGTTGCCGGTGTTTGTACCGGCCCCACCAGCAAAGTATCCCATGGTCGTCTTGACCCCAGACCCCCGTACGCCGGAGCAGTATGATGGTCTGGTGGCGACCTCGAGGGGGAAGACTAGGCCTGATAGAGGCAAGAAACCAGTACCATCCCTGTCTAATGAGAGCGACTATGGAGAGTTGAGCTCGGAGCAGGAGGAGGATGGGAAGGAGGGGGAATCGGCCGCAGACCAATTCCAACAAGTAGCACGCAATAAGCGCATTGCGAAGAAGAAGGCGATTCACGCCAAGGAGCTAAAGGCCCAGAAGTCGAGGGCCAAGGATGAATGTTCGGGGAGGATCCCCGATGGTTTAGGGGTGAAGGTGTGGGGTCCGCTCAATATCAAGCGAATGAACTCGTGCTTTAGAGGAGCACTCAGCCATTGCACCTATTATTTGTATGCCACAAATATGGTGTTGATGGGAGCTGACGCCAATAGAGCGGCGTCATATGAATACTCCTCTGGCCATCCTGCCCACATTCCAGGCACAATTGTGTATAAGCATGCCCCACGCGGTCTTCCCCGCACTCATCTAGAGCTGGACCGGCTCTATAAGTATTATGCCAATGCACACGTCCCTCGTCGCGACAGAATCGTCGCGTATATGTTGATCACAGAGCTCCAGATGTTCGCGCAGCGAACAGTGGAGGCTCTGCATGATCGAACCATGCAGCTCCTGATGAAGGAGCCTAGGTATCAAGACCTCGTCAACCCAATGCAGGGCCCTGACGACCTCGCTCTTGTCGAGCAACGACACATTCCGGGGCGCTTTTTGCGCACAAAAGACGATGGCACCACGGCGTTGCGCGTAATGCGCACTCAGGATCCAGCCACCCCCTTCGACCTTGACCAACTGGCGCAGTACGCGCTGGTCTTTGGCCGACTGGGGTTGGAAAATACCTATCAAGGTATTGCCGTGGATCATGCCTATCGCATGCACTGGCGGACCCTCTTTGGGTTTGCCCTATGTCGAGCATTGTGCGCTAACAGCGCAGCCAAGCCGGTGATTGTATGGCGCATGACCCTCGTCGTGGCCCGTCCAGGGCTTTATCGAGAGGCGATTGCCTCGTATGACGCCATGTTCCCCGAGCAGCCATTTGAGCCCCAACGTGGGCCGCAGCTCAAAATTCACCAAGTTCACGTGCCCGACAACCATGCACGGAACTTCTCCGACAACGATGCGTTACGCGTCCTTTTACACAACCGGATTCTGCTGGAATGAGTGGACCACGTGTACACGTATGGCGTGGTCTTCCTGGAACAGCAGTTCCATTCCCCCACGATGTCTATGGACATCTTTAAGCAGGTCGATGACGAGCGCATGGAGCACCTCTCCACGTATGGCACCCCCGCCGCAATCCCGCAATGGGATGGATGGCGGGAGATGACTGAAGACAATCACTATTGTCTGATGTTCAAGCACCACGAGGAGAGCAAGCTCCCGGAAAACCCTGAGGCCAACGGCCTCTATTACTTGATTGGCATGGACCCAAATCGGGTCAACCTCCTAAAACGCTCGGCAGCGCATGACCTGCCAGCAGCAGACATGGACCCAGGCCGGGTCAATCTTCTGTCATGCACGGCAGAGCAGGGTACGCTTACCACCACCGCTTCAGCGATTAACGTCGCACTAACAGAGCCTATGGTGGTAGACACGCCTGCAGCCGAGGGGCCTATAACCCCACCGAGGACGGAATCGGCGCCTCCCCCTCCCACGATTAACATCGCACTGGAGGAGGAGGCAATGGTGACTGAAACGGGCGCTGTCGCGGGAGCATCGTCATCCGGGTCCTAGACCCTTGTATATATTATTTTGTATGTACCTCTGAGTATTTAACTCGAGCCATTTCAGCTGATACGCACTTTAGAGTCGCGTGTAGATACAGCGGACCTAAAGGAGGGGTCATTTTTTTTTGTTTTTTATAATTTTATTATACACACCATTGGCTTTCTACTGCTGGTGCCCCCTGCGCCCGTGTCTGATAAGGACTGCTGTCTATTGTGTCCGGCCGACACATCTTCATTGCGCATGAGTGCTAACGCCTTGCAGCCACGCAATACGCGTGCATTCATCCGTTGTTGCACTACCGTGCACCTTTCATCTCTGCTGCACTACCGTGCATCTTTCATCTCGCTCTACCTCCCTTTCTCAAGACCGAGTATTCGGTCTCATTGGGGGGTATGTAACGGAGTCATCCGTATTACCATCAGCGTCAACGACGCTATAATCAATTAGTAGAGGATTACGTAAGATAACATCTTGTTTTCACTCTAAGTACTAGTCAATCCAATACTGCGGTCTGATTTAGCACTTGTGTGATACACACAAGATAGTTCTAACTCGTAACTCCGGTTACAAGCATTATCCAGCTTCTTAGTAATAATTTGACGAATAATAGACTGTTTGTTATATGCTGTAAGCTTAGAAGGACAACCTCCAGGATGATTCTCTTTGTTGCTCTCCAGCTCTTTGCTGATCCTCCCCACAGTGTCCTTTCCCAGGCCAGTTTTTGCTTGGATTTGACGCTGAGAATACTCCTCATTGAGGAGAGAAGCAACAGAAGAGTAATTGGCAGCAGAAACAGATCACATGATGGTGGTAGAGTGTCAAGAAGGTGATTGATGGAAGTTGAGCATGTCAAATTAGTACAAACAAGGTCACATAACATTGTTTATACTTCCTACAAGGTGTTTCCATCTTCTACTGCTGAAAAGTATTGAGAAAATATGAAAATTAAAGTAAGTCAAAAAACTGCCCCAATGATTGAATATTTTGTTTGATTTATTAATCAGCAAGTTCTTGTCCAAATCACATGATTTATATGTCAATATAAAGCCAGGATGGAGTTGTATGTCATGTGATTTTCTAAGATTTTTTGCCTACATAATTGTTGCACATCATGTGAATCTTTCCAAAAAGGCCAAACATTGGAGCAGTTTTTTGAGCCAGTATACTATTGTAGAAAAGCATTAGTTGCCCTTATTCTTTCCAGAACCTGCTTTGAAGATCACACATCCTAGCTAGTCTCCTAAAAAGGGTTTCTAGTATTCAATGCTCTTATGTTTCATGAGTTTTTGAACAAAATTCCATATATGTTCCTGGTCTGATGCCTGGCACTTTGTGAGTATGTGCTTAAGAGATTCATTGTAATGTAATATACTGGTTGCTGTAGCTTTAATGCTACAGCTATGCTTAGCAGTAATATTTATTATTGTAATTTAAAATACTCTCTGGCTTGACAAAGAGACATCTCAGATGTGTGCGAGGAAGGTCGCAGTCAGCACAGGCAAGCAACAATGAAATCTTGACTTAGTATTCACGTGGAACTGGAGTTCAACAAAAAGAGTTAAAATTGTATTGTATGGACAAAGTAATACTACTGTGCTTACCTGAAGTTCAATGAAGAGAGTTGAACTTCATGTGAGCAGTCATAAATTGAAAAACTGCAACTATTTGTCACTGTTGAGGACCCACAGGTCCCCAACAGTTAGATGACAATCAAGAAGCAATAAAGATAAGTGACTGGATATACTTTTATCACTTCCACTCGACAAGATTTTAATTTTTTCACAACTCCTAATGTGCAGCAGAATTTTTTAAAAGTTTCATACAGTAGAGTCTTTGTAAATATGTCAGCCAACATATTTTTTGTAGAACAATAACGAATGTCAATCTCTTTTATTTTGATGCCTTTGCATAAGAAATGGTGCTGAATGTTGATGTGCTTGGCTTATGAGTATGCAACTGGGTTTTATGCTAACACTATGCAGCCTTGATTATCTGCATGGATTATTGTTATGTGTAGCTGAGGATATCTGAGATCTTCAAGCAGAATACGAAGCCAGATGGCCTCTTTCGTTGCATTCAATGCAGCCATGTACTTGGCTTCAACAGTCAATAGTACAACTGTAGGTTGCTTCTTAGCTGACCATGAGACTGACCCTCTAGCAATGTTGAATACAAATCTGCCAATGGAACAATGTGAGTCAATATCCTATGCCCAATTTAAATCCGTTCAACCAACAAGATTAATTTTATCAGTTCCATTTCTTCCAAATATTAGCACAAATTTGGCAATACCTTTCAGGTACTGTAAAATGTGTTTTGCACCTTCTAGGTAAGTCTTACTAGAGTTGCCACCATATTGAGATATAATTCCAACAGAATATTGGATGTTGGGCTGCGTTTGAGTGGTATATAGCAATGTACTGACAATTTCAAGATACTTCAAACCATTTGCAAATTCTAAATATTCCAAATGTTTTTTTCATTCTTGAATGACTAGGATGTGGACAAGATTTGCTTGGCAGCAGAGAGAGTCAACACAGATGTGTATTCAGACATGCCAAAGCACATAAGTATTTGGATGTAGACAGATTGGTTCAGGGAAACAGTGTGTGCTTGCCTATCTTATTTCACTTAGATATCCAGAATATACCATAGCTCACTCAAATCTGAGATTTTGAACTCGGCAGACAATTCAGTTTTGAATTTTTGCAGGGTCTCAAGGCTCTTAGTGGTGAGTGCCATGTCATCAACATACACTAAGACTAACATCACAATTTCACCATCTCTTTTCAAAATGTAAAAACAATCATCTGCCTAGCTTTTCTTGAAACCAGCTTTTGACATTACTTCATCAAGTTTAGTTTTTCATTGTTGACCTGCTTATTTCAACCTATAAAGAGGCTTTCTTAACCTCCAGTAGCCACTGTTCTTGCTCTTGATTATCATTCCTTTGGGTATTTTCATGTACAGTTCTTCCTCAAGGTTCCTACAAAGGTAGGCCGCTACAACATCGACTTGATGTAGCTTCCAGTCTTTGCAGGCAACAATGGATAGAAAAATTCATAAAGTAGTAAATTTTGCCATGGATGAGAATGTTTTAGTAAAATTCTGACTATAAATTTGTGAGAAATTCTTTGCAACAATCTGAGTCTTGTATTTGGTGATGTTTCTATTGCCATCACGCTTTACATGGAATACAATATGACTTCCAACAGCTTTTTGGCCTTCAAGTAGTGTTGAGACCCATTTGAACATGCTAGTCTTTTGTAAAATTTGGTACTCAGTTGTGATCACATCCTCTTATTGCTTTGAGAAGGTAGAGGACATAGCTTCATGGTAAGTTTTGGGTTCATTTTTTTTAAAAGTAACATAAGCTCGATGTTGACCATTGTGCTCTTCTTCAGAAGATTCATTATCCATAGTTACAATGCCATAATATTCAATCTGGTGATAGGTACGTGCAGGATGGTCTTTTGGGGGTAAATTTGACCATTTTGAGACTCTTGGTGCAGTGGCAGCTGGCATTGACATAAGTTTAGGAGCGACTGATTCTGGGGCTGGTGTTTCAGTAGGTTCTGATATGGAGTTGACAGATGTTGATGTCAGAGCAGGATTTGAGGGTATATTGTCCTCTAGGATGAGTGTTGCCAATTCCTCTGTTATTTATAGGTTCTTATATGTTTCAAACTCTGCTAAGTCTTTAGGACTATCGTCCTCCATAAAACATATATTCCTTGCTGTTATCAACTTTCCAGTTTTAACATCTTCTAGCTGGTAGCCTTTAGTTCCATCTGTCCACCAGGCAATTATACGACATTTGATTGACATAACTTCTAGCTTCTCTCCACAGACCTTCTTTAAAATGTTGGCATGTGCAATTGATCTAAAAATTTGCAAGTGGAAGATATCGGGCTTATGACTAGTCCAGGCTTCCTGGAGTACAATGCCATTAAGAGCAATTATTAGTGAGCAGTTTCAAATGTAAATTGCATACATAAGAGCCTTGCTCCAGTAACACAAATCCATTCCAGCAGAATGTAGCATGCAATAGACCATTTCAAAGAGCACAGCAATGGCTCTCTCAGCTATTCTATTTTGCTCTAGAGTGTAGGGCACAGTTGTTTCATGAATTACTCCATTACAGCAACAAAATTTGATAAGGAGTTTTTTCAGAAATTCTGTCTCCACATCTGAGCATATCCGTTTTAGCTTCAAATCTGACTGCCTCTCCAACATTGCAATAATGTTCCATAGTGCAGCACCAGCCTCACTTTTTAGTCTCAATAGTTGACTAACCTTGAATCTTAAGCTCACTTCGACAATGACCAGAGCATAACACATCTCTGTCCATGTCAGTCACATCTTCAATATGGCAGAGTTGCTGGCAAAGATCTGCAGAAGGGCAGAGGGGAGTGACAGGATAGGAGAATTCATCTCTGAGCCAAGAAAAGGCATCGCCAGAAACATGCATGGCAAGAGGAGGCGTCCAGAAAGGATTGAACTTATCAAAAGTTAGAAAAAGGAGAGAAGAAACTGATAATGACAGGTGTACTCAAATAGTTACAGGCACATGAGATGTCTATTCATGCTCATTGCCAGGGGACATGGCTCTAGTAGAGGATAGGTAGATGCTGTAAAAAGGCAAATATCTCCAGCCACGACAGCACTCACTCTGTAGTACCAAGGTTCCTTTGGACTCTGGCACTGTAGAGAGCTCACAAGTACTAGAAAAAGAGAAGAAGCTGTGAGAAGGAGTAAGGAAAGGAGTAATAAGAAGAGTGACAGGCAAGTTACTAGCCACAACTGGCTCAGGAGTAGGAGTAGTGCCAGCAACAGACATGACGACATTTTTGGCAGGAGGAATCTCCATAACAATGGGAAAAGAAGAAGTAGGAGACCTAGCAAAAAAGAGTTTAGCATGAAAGAAAGAAGTCAACAAGAAGACCATGTACTGGTTACTACTGGGGCCACTCTGATGAAGATTAGCAGCAATAAGAGGAGTAAGGTGAAGCAGAAGAATGCGTACCGCCAATAGCGCATCAGTATCAATGATGGGCTCAGCTTCATCATCATCCTTTCCTTTAGCATCTAGTAGACAAGACCACAGGAGTAGCAGGCACTAACTTGTGGTGCTTACTGGGACTCTTACTAGGAGATGCAACAACAGGCTTATGTTTCAGAAGAACAGAACAACAAGAAGAGTGAGCAAAGAGTGCCACCATGGTGGTGCCATCCTGGATAGTTGGCAGCACTAGGCTTGCAGCGCTAATCATGGTGAGTTGATGAGTAGCTGCTAGATCGTATTGCTGCAGCACAAAGTTCTAGGCATTACACACCAATACCACATGCTTGTAGTTCTTTTGCATAATGGCATCCCTACCACACTCACAAGTACAAGTTCCATTAAAGGTATAGCCCTGTTTCAATATGTTGCATCTGTATCAAGGAAGAGAGGTAGTAGGAAACCAATAGCCCTCAGGATCATTCTCAGACCAATATTTGTCACACTGAAAAAGAAGCTAGTAATGTCATCAATTTATAAAGGACAAACAAATACTTACTGCACCGATCTTTGCCCTAAAAGCACAACGCTTCAAGGGCACAACTATAACCTTCTTCTTAGTGCCAAGTACTTGGACATCAGCTGAGATGCTGGTGTCAATGACTGTAGTATCATGGCAAAGATGCAATAAGTTATGAAGCTCTGCATTGGTGAACATAGTCTGGTTAGGTGCCTAAAGGCATCAAAGATCAGACGCTAAGGTCCAGCGACATTGAAAGAAGCACTTATGACATACAAAGAGGCAATGTGAGCAGAAAGATTGATCTAGAAAGAAGAAATCAATAAAATGGAATAGGGAAAATAAGTGAAGTATGCATGGTATGCTTGGGAGGACTAATGTGAGCAGGAGGTGCTCATTCAATAACAATGGCAAAATTGCATGGAGAGCCATGAGAAGTTAGATGTGTTGGGCTGGCTTGTGGTTTGCTATAGAATATAGCAATACATTTGATGGCCAAATAAAGTGGAACAGTGCAAGCAAGAGAAGCAGCGCCACAAAAAGAACTGCTAAAAATGGGAGAAGGCTAGACAAAAGCAGAAGAGGGAGGAGCAGTATGAGCAGAAGGGACAGTAGAGGCCAATGGAGCACTAGGGAGACTGGTGATGGTGAGTGACATAGCAGCCAACTACTTAAGGTCAATATCAGGAATATGGGAAAGAGAAGGAAAGATCTACTTTGCTAACCCCTGTGCTAGCCAACAACATGTCAATCTTATTGGATAGTGAGAGAGCCTAGTATAGGCACTGAACTTTAGTGCTACAAAACCAAAATCAAACTTAAAAACTTACAAACAAGTCTGCAAATAGATGCAACCAATCATCACCTTCATATTTGCAGTACCAGGCCATGCACCACTTGCAAACCTCAATGCCCCATGCCCAGGAACTGTCAGAGCCATAGACCATCAACCACTGCTGATAGAGCTGCATTATGTCAGGAACAGTTTGTGATGCATCTGCAAGACCGACAGACTTAGCACAATCAAACAAATAAGAGGCTTTAGCCAGGAAATTGCAAAGGGCAGAGGCATCAAAATTAGACATGCTGAAAGATGGGACAAAAAACACGAGAAGGATAAAGGCTTGAAACGACTTTTATAAGGTGCCGGCAGCATTATACAGACCATAGCACAGTCAAATTAATGATGGTGTTTGACTGAGGACAGTCAATTTTTTAGTTGAGGGGAGATAATAGGCTTCTACTTGGACTGAGTGCATCAAGGAATATTATAGGTTGGCTGACACTTGACATGCTGGAGACTCTAGTGACTATATTGAATACAGAGCAGCTTTAGTTTGAGCACTCTATTGCAGGTCTTACCCATCTTCCTTAATCACTATTTACCAGCCCTTTAGCACATCCCATCTATCTACTTCAAGGATCTAAAGGGCTCAGAACTTGTAGTGCTAGCATGACAGCAGAAAAGTTGACTCTGACCAAACTCTGATCAATACCAAAAGGGGTTAACAGTTGGTGCTGTTGATCATCAAAGCATCTCAATCAGAAGTCTAAAAGAATCAATGACAACAAAACAGGATACATGCAGACCCAACATTCAAATCTATTAGAAGATGGTATAATATTTAGCGCTGGGATTAGCGCTCACAGTGTCTGTTAAGAATTTTCTGACCATACTCCAGAGTGGCCTGACCAATCGAATTACATCACAAAGTGAGCAGACTCATACAATTTCTAAGTAGTTTTGGAGTTGCTGTTAGTTGCCATCACCCATATGCTACAGGTCACTGTTAACAGGTGGCCATTAGCTACAATCACGAGGAGAGGCACTAATTGGTAGTGCCACCAATGGACTTATTTTAGAAAAGTACAGTAGCACATAGTATAAAGACTAGCTACTCCACATGTATATAACAACAAATCATAACCTCTTAAGCATCCAGTTACATTTAGCATTCAAATCATGCTAGCTCTGTCTGACTTCATCACTAAGTTAGGCACTAGCTTTGTCTATCTTGTCTTCATCATTTATGGTGCTATCTACAGGCACATCACGCTGCACTATTCATTTTCTTCTCTTTATCTTTGCTTAAACTATGGCACTTACTATTTGTTAAGTAGCACCTGAAGTGCTATTATCTAGCACATCATTCTATCACATCTGCTCGAGCACACTGGGATCCTGTCAGGACTCCTCACAACTATGCACGCCAGGTGCTGAAGATGGCATTATACTGCGTATATATTCAGTACATTCAACCACAGTTGGCATCATCAACATCAATCAACCCAGTCAAAACTTACCTCAAGTTACTAAGAACTAGCGACAGCTCTGCTATTCTTACTGTAGCCCAGAACTCTCATGCTATATATTTGATCATGTTGACTATGGATAGGAAAAGCAAGATAGAGTCTATTGTGGACAGCAGATCTCAGATTATTTCAATGACTGCCAACATTGCTAATAAGCTTGGCATCATTTATGACTCTACAATCATTTTTAATATGCAGAGCACTAACAGCACTATTGATTGATCTTTGGAAATGGCTTGCAATGTTCCTTGTGCTATTGACAACTTTACATTTTATCTCTAAATCTACATTCTTAGATCACCTGCATATGAGTTACTATTAGGAAGGCTCTTCAATGTGTTAGCATGATCAATAGTTAAGACAATGTCAGAAGAAGAAACAATGCTAACTATTAGTGACCCTAATTCTGGCATCAGACAAACAATACCAACATTTCTCCATAGAAAATTTCAGAAGCCAGAACCAAAAAAGCAACCTTATGTTAGTGACAACCCTTGTTAGTGTTTTTCAGCACTATTAAGAAGATGAGTGATGAGGATCATAGAGATGAAGCATTTGTTTTGGACTATAATCATCAGACTGAGCAAGTAACCTTTATATCACATACCCCTTTAGCCCATAAAATTTTGAATTCTTTGTCATTGCTTACTAGTGAAGCTTTATCATACCTATATTTCATAGCTTTGGATATTACTGAAAACCATTCAACAGACATTTATTTTGTTTCCACCCCCAATTCTAAAGAACTTATGATATCTGGTTTTACTAGAAACTAAAATTCTACTTATAATTCATTTGCTAACAATAGTACCCCTAAACGCAAAGGGGTTAGGTCAAAAGGAAGTACAAATCAGTAGTGCTTAAGACAAAACTGGTAGCAAGCACTGTACTCAAGGAATTTTGCATCAAGAGAAAGATAACAGATAACCTATTAGTTATTCTGCCTAAACTCAACCTGAATCTGCCACCCTTCAAACTGACAGAACAATTTATGACAGAACAAAAGGTGCTATTTCTTAGCGCCCATGATATGGGATTCTTATTGATGGCAGAACTAGACGTATTAATCAACATCATGCAAAAACAGAATGAGGTGTTTGCTTAGGAAGATTCTGAGCATGGTAAATTAAGGACTGACTTCTTTCTACCAGTGATTATACCAACTATATCCCATATACTCTAAACCAAGCATAACCGACCTATACCACCAGAAATCGAAGCAGAAGTTTGTCAAATTATTTGCTTTAAGATAGCGGCTGACATATATGAGCCTTTCAATTCAGCTTACCAATCAAGGTGGTTTTGTGTACTAAAGAAAAATGGGAAGCTACATATAGTTCACAGTTTAGAGCCATTAAATAAAGTCATGATTCACCATTCAGGGGTACCATCCTTTCCAATCACATTGCTGAGTTTTTTGCAGAACAAATATATGGCACTACTCTGGATTTATATGTTGGCTATGATGAGTGCTTAATCTACCCTTCCTTTCACAACTTAACAACATTTTGAATGCTATTTGGAGTGCTACAATTAGTTACACTTCCAATGAGATGAATGAACTTGGTACCTATATTCTATGATGATATTACATTTATTCTACAGCTTAAGATACCCCACCATATGCCCAGTTTCATTGATGACATAGGTGTTAAAGGCCTGAAAGATTGGCATCTGATAGATAGCAAGCCCAAAGTGCATCTGGAAAATTTCAATATCTGCATGGTGCTATGGAACTTCTTTCAATTGGTCAACTGAGTGCTCCAATACATGAAATATTGTGGTGGGATGTTTTCAGGATACAAGCTGATTCTTTGTGCACCATAATTTAAAATTTTAGGGCATGTCTGCACATCAGAAGGCAGGATTTCTGAGAAGAGCTGATTAGTGCTTCTGGAGAAATGAGGAGTCTGTTATAACCTCTTAGAAGTCCATGCATTCTTGGACACTGTGGAGATGCTGCACATGTTCATACACTATTTTTTATATCGGGCACACACTCTTAATTGCTTCATCCATTCAGGAGTTCTCTTCAAATTTGGATCCAATTAAATTAACACCCAAAAGAATTTAGTGAAAGCACTACAGGAAGCAAAGCCATTGGTACCCATCAACTATACTACCTCCAATCCTGTTATACTCACTGTTAACACATCATATATTGCAGTCGGCTTCTTTTTATGTCAGTATGATGGTGCAAATTGAAAAATCAGGTGCTACAATTGCTTTGGATTGATTACTCTTAACAACAGAGAATCATGCTACAGTCAGCCCAAGCTAAAGTTATAAGATTTATTGAACAATAGCCTGTTTATCATATAGAGTAAGCTTAGCAGGACAGTCTCTAGGATGGTTTTCCTTGTACATCTCCAACTCTCTACCAATACTTCCAATAGTAGACTTCACTAGACTAGTTTGAGCCTCAATTTGATGCAGAGAATACTCTTGAGCAAGAAGAGAAGCAACAGTAGAGCATTGTGCAGAAATAGGTTTCATGATGGTGGTTGAAGGTCAAGATGTGGTTCAACCAGCTTGAACTACTCCCAAATATATCTAAACATGGTCACATGACTTTGTTTATATTTCCACATACAACTTACTCTTTATTTCTGAGTAAAATAAAGATAAATCTGACAAATTAGAGATGCTCAAAAAACTGTCCCAATGAGTGAATATTTTAAAATGGCTATTGCTCCATCAGTTTTAATCACAATTATATAAACCTAAATTCATTTTGTAGCTACAATGCCCTAGTATATTCTATGATTTAATCAGGACTTTAGATACTTCCTATCCTTCATGCCAATGTCAGCTTTTAAAAAGTATAAAACATTGGAACAGTTTTTTGAGCCACTGTAGGTGACCATGACAACCTGGTGACTCAGCAATTGACTCTAAAGACAAAAGTAACTTTGAAGATTAAGTCAACTGCTTACATGGCTTTATGCACCTTATCTAGCAACCCATTTTCCTCCTTCATTGGTAACAGCCAACCACCATTCTCCTGCATCCTATCATCTCTTACTGACTCAACATCTTTAGCATCCTGCCTACCTTCTACACAGCAAGCATCCTTGGCCAGGATTCCTCTCTGGTAAGGATTGTACAGAAGCTTTGACTGCTTAAAAAAACAGTTGCCAACTTACTTATCTACCAACTGTAGCAGAGATTAGAGCTAGCCAAACTACTTCCCAGCAGCTAGCTCAGGCATTTGCTGCTAACTCTGCTCCTAAGTCATTTCAAGATGCAGTTCCTCATCATCTGCAAGACTTTGAGGATGTTTTCTCCAAGGCATCATTTGACTCTCTGCCAGAGTATAAGCAGTGGAACCATGGTATTGAGCTCATGCCCAATGCTGAGCCCTTTAGCTGCAAGGTCTATCCTCTCTTTCCTAGAGAACAGGATGAGCATGATGCCTTTTTGCAAGAGAATTTAAACTCTGGTCACATCTGCCTCTCAAAGTCTCTGATGGCCTCTCCAGTCTTTTTTATTAAGAAGAAGGATGGATCTCTATGTCTGGTTCAGGACTACTGTAACAACCCAAGTTTATATATCTTGCTATTATGCGATGTAATGTTGCATTTATACTAGTGTTTATAGTTATTTGGACTTTAGTTCTTTTTTCTTATGTTTACATAGCTGAAATTGAGACGCTAGTCTAATTCACTCATGTGACTAAGAACTTAGAATTCTTACAATTGTAACTACGTTATATTTTTTTGAATCTTCTGGTTCTCAGCTGTCAGCTATTGGCACTCTGTCGAACTTGTCGAACTCTATCAGCTTCTCTGCTTCTCACACAGCCACTCTGAAAAATTTCTGTCAAGAATACTCGGTCCAACATGGTCAATCCTCATGAAGATAAAGCATCTAACATGTCCAGTCCAGACAGTGGACAGCATGTAGAAATGATGACAAAGTCGTCAACATACTTACCTCTGTCCAAGTGAGATGAGGGGCAAGAACCCTCAACCTTGGTCACTAATGAAGGGTTTGGAATGCCAGGTGGCCTATCTGTGAAGCAAATGAAGGAGATTCTGATCCCAGCCCCTGAAGGCAGTATCCCAGTAGCTATATCAACTGGGGCCAAGGCAGGTCCAGCTGGACCTGAGCGGAAGCAGACGGTATCCTTTTGGGCATTGGAGCCCAAGGACCAGGCTTTGAGGGCACTACAGTTAGAGGAGGTATGCTTAAGCACTGGAATGGCGAAAAGCTTGCCATTTTGTCTGGCCAAGGCAGAGCAAGTGGGGGGTGGAGGTAGGGAAACACCCTCACATACGAGGTCAGGAGCATGCTATGGGGTGTCTATGATGCGAGCGAGGTCTACGTTGTGTCATGAGGTATGCACCATGGCCAAAGCTCAAATCTTCGAGCTTGAGGTGCAGCAGTATCTCAAGCGCAAGAGGATGAAAAGTAGTACGGCATCTACTGCTACACTGACAAGCTCAGTGGGATATGACTCCCTGTGGTTCAATTGTACCCCAGCAATAGAGGAGGTGATGGAATTTTTAGAGGTGGTCTTGAGTTGGTCAACAAGTGTCTGAGCCTTATTCTCTTTAGACTTTATCTTGTGAGGGGGCATGGATTCGTATAGTAATACAAAACACACAGAGAAAAAAGAGGAGGCGGAGAGGAGATTATTAAGGACAGTGGACAAAGGACACTTATATAGAGCAGCAAGCTGCACGTTGCATCAAAGAGGAAAAGACAGTATAACGTAAAGAACGGTATATCCCTTTCTTCAAACAAAATAAAATTAAGTAGAATGAAAAATTCAGTAAGACAAAATTCACAGAAGGCACAGCAGGACCTTTTAGATAGAACACAAGTATTGCAGATCCACAACTTGTAATGTTGTACCTTAATAGCCATAACCTCAGAAGGGCAACACACTAGAGATTCACCAATGAGAGGACAAAGAAAGAGAGACAGAGGAACATCATAAGGTCTAATTCTGAATAGTTGAGGATGATAAAACGAAGCCAGAAATTAATGTACCACTGGAAACAGACTATAGGAAGCATCAAGATAACAGGCACAGAAGGTACAAAACAACTGAAGTGCATATATCAAAAAAGACGAAGCCGATAGGAAAAAAACGAGTTGAGTATGGAATAGGTAAACCAAGATATGTCACGTTATACACAGAAAAACAGTTGAGGCACTCACTGATCACTTCCTGATACTATAAAGAATACACAGATAGCACAACAGACTAGAAGGATATCAAGACACAGCAGCAATACATTGTATGTCTAGCCACTGTCCGACAGGTGTATTATACTGACAGAGCCACAGTAGATATATCATAACAAAAATGACCTTAGGAGCAGATTACAACATAGAGGCAGCAAGTAAGCAACATTTACAGACACCTCAACATCAGTAAACTCTTCACACAATCAAGAAACTGCGATTGAGAAAGCCATACACAAAGGAGAAGAAGAAAATGATGTTATGTTGACCAGCATTGCACATGTAAGTAACCAAACCACACACTGTTGATAGGACCCCATACAGGATCAGCGCATCAACAGCAGGCTACGGCAACATGGCACTGGCTCAGGATACCTTAGCACGTGCCAAGTAACCAATTTTGGCGATATTTGACAGCCGTGCATGGCAAGAAGCAGATCCAATCAATGATAGCACTGACAGCAGACAGAATGACAACTGACAGATGGCATCAGTCACTGATGACAGCGCTTGGAAAGAAGACTGACAATTTATCAAAAACTGACAGACAGCTTGGTGTTTGACCTTGGCATCTGACATCACTTAGCGCCTTGATTTGACGCCTGACACTGCTTAGTATTTTGGACAGACAGAAGGGTGATGATTTGATGGTTTAGCATTGCAATCTGCTGCCTGGCATCGCTAAGGGTCTTGAATGGACAGTAGGGATCTGAAACTATTGGAGCTACCCCTATAAATTTTTTTAGTTTACCACACTTTGGCGATTGTTAGTCACTGGCAACAGTGAACTCCTTGTAGTATAAAAGGTACTTACCAACTTGTATATACAAACAAGAACAGAGTTTCCTGCTCCCCTTACTCCAGTCTCCCTTACGGTCTAAATCTCATTTATGGTCAGCAACATTGAAGTCATCGGCAGTTGCAGACTATTGCTAGCCCTCGACGAACTCATGCCTTGCAGCTATGGCAGGCATTAACGTCGCTTAGACTTTGCTAAGCTTACCGTGTTCTTGCCACTTACCTTGCCGTGTTCACTTACCACTTCCTCCATAGGCACTTTTACCTTAGCGCTTAACACTTGCTGACCCCTTTTTGACTTCACTTTATTTTAATAAGCGCATTCTCTGGGGCCTGCCTGGGACTCCTCACATCACTTTTAGCACACCCAACGCAAGCTTTTGATATGGTAACACTATTGCTATATTTGTTACTGACCAAACTTTGGGTGTCATCACTGTATGTCGAACTATCAACACACAAGACACAACAGGAACCAAGATGGGCAGAAGCCATTAAGACAAAAGAAGTAAATAAGCCTCACTCATGATGACTAGTGTACATCCACAAAGACAGCGATATATCAGACGAGGAGTTGGTTTTTACAGTATATGGAGCCATAAGCAAAAAGGATCTCCTGCCACTGAAAAGAGAAATGCACATGAGGTGCGTTCAATGAGATCCAACAGAACAGAGTCTAATCACATAAAGCAGCAACTACAGACAACTGAAATACATAAAGCAATATGTGAAGCTGGATGGCCTAGAAACAAAACATTTCAACGATGCAATGATAGGAGCAATGGAGATTAATAAGCACTTTGAACTTGAATTCTCAGAAGGCCATCTCTAATGCTGGTACAACGCGTTCCTTGGACAGCAAGAAAGATTACTAGACATTGCGAACAGGATATTTACACTGACATGCAATGTGGAGAAGAATGAAGAACACATTCTCATGGACAGGGAACTAGACCCATACAAGCTCACAGAGAAAATAACGCAGAAAGAGTTCATAATTACTGAAAACAATGTGGTCCAATTTTCAAAGATAAAGGTAAATGAAGGGAACAGGACAACATAAGTACAACTCAATAGAGCAACAAACAAAACTGAAGGGAACTTAAGATATGAACATTACAAGCTGGAAAGATTTCGAGTGGGAGACCTCATTTCTGTCCAGCTATCATTCCAGGTTGTTAACCTGGCAGGTGGAAAACTCAAAATACTTCTTGTATTGAGATCCATGACTCTTATCAAGCACTGGTCTAGCTTCATGAAAGTGAGTGACAAAGCAACACAGTAAACACACTGATAAACACCCCACAGAACGTAGTATCCAATGAAGGGACCAAGAACAAACTGAAGAGAAAGCTGAGAGACATTTCAGACAAGGGCCAGAACAGAATGGACGTAGATGCATTGGACAATGGCAACCAATGATTACATCAATCAAAAAGCCTTTAATTGCTCGCTTTGTCACATTGTCAATAACGGTCTTGTTAATCTTTGCCAATCGCATATAGTTTCGACTATAATTCACAGACACTTGCTCGGGTCTGACTATATTGTTGTCCTGCTTCCTTCCCTAATGAGTCCACTGGACCCGTATTTTGTTTCTTCCTCGTCTACCAATCCTTCTCCTTTTTGTCGCTTTTATAGTATTACCGCATCATCATATTACCAAATAAACTGTATTTGCCTGCAACTGCAACATCACAAACAAACAACCATGAGGGCTTACATAAACAACAGCAGCTAGAGCAATGGCTTACATAAACCATAGCTGGAGCAACAGCTTACAGAGCAGCAATGTATATAATATCAGCTTACATAACCAACAGCCAGGAATTTATTTATATTTTCTTTTGATGCGACCCCAACTTGTACATATTTATTCACTTTCGTACTTCTTCACTTTTGGTGTTCACCAGCTTGTTAGTTCAATAATGTTTCATTCCTGCTGACAAGTCGATAGCTACCTATCTAGCACAGGTAGATTATGTTATCCTAATATAACGATTCATCTATTGACAATGTAAACGACTGCTGGAGCAAAGAAATAATGAAACATTCACACATCTGACAAAAAACATAACAAATTACATACATAATAAAAAAAATACTTAAACAAGAAACAAAATAAAGAATAGCAAAACAAACAATCAAAAATAAAAAAACATATTTGTATATATATGAGCAATTATAATCCCTCAACTTGGTGAAATAAACACACAATAACGTGCTCAACACAAGAAAACTATATATAAAGAAAATGCAAGGATTTTTCAACATGAGGATGAACATAATAGCTGGTAGAGATAGCTGAAAGGGAGCAAATATCAAGGACATGGTAGTAATAGCCAGTAAAGATAGCCAAAAGGGAGCAAATATTGAGGACATGGTAGTAATAGCCAGTAAAGATAGCCAAAAGGGAGCAAATATCAAGGACATGGTAGTAATAGCCAGTAGTAATAGCCAGTAAAGATAGCCGAAAAGGAGCAAATATTGAGAACATAGCTGATAGAGGAAGAGAACGGCAATTGCTGAGATCACATGAGGGGCACAAATTTCAAGGACAAAATGCATGCCAAAGCAGGTAGTAAAACCTCAGTCTACTAAAGTAGACCTCGGAACAGTTGTTGCGAGTTTCTTGATCCCATGTGATTATAAGACCCTAGAGTGGGCATAGAGGTGCACCAATTGAAAATGACTGACATTAGAACTAGAATAGAGAATATCTTCCATTGAAGTCCTTGTCCCTTCTTCAACTCACTCTCATGTTATGCCGACACAAGTAGTTTTCCAAAATCCAGTCTGCAATTGTATATACTCACCCATGTGTGCCTCTAGCTTATGTTGAAGTTTGCAGATTGCCATGAAGGACCATGAAATTGACAAATCTAAAGGAAACAGCAGTGCAGTTAGTTCGTTAGGGAGTTCAGTCGAAGGTGATCACCGTTGGGACGGTCAGGTGGAGCATACGGATCTAACGGGCCGTGAAGAGATGGGAATAAATTCCTGTGGCTGTGTATGTTATGTGTTTATGGTCAATCTGTCACTGTCGAGATCTAATACGTCGTGAAGAAAGCCATCTTTTCCGTCGTGTGATATGACAGACCATCATTTGAGATTGACTATATACTGAAAGATAGATGTAACGGCATCGTACGTTCCACTTTCCCTCCCAATCAGCCTCTTCAGGAGAATTTAACCATGGCTAGTATTATCCTTGATAATACCTCAAGCAACCTTACGTGCGGTGACTCACAATGCGACTTTTCCACCACATTCTCCAATTCCTGGCTGGATGGAAACGCTGTGACAGGAGGTGAAAACCCAGGTCATGTTACTCTGACCTTTGTCGGTACGTCGACGTCTGTGTTTTTTTTGCTTCTCTGTTAGTGATAACGAAGGGGTTTGAACAAAGGCACTTCAGCAGCATTCTATGCAAGTGGAGTTCTTGACCGGACGGCCAATGCGACGATTTTTGTCGATGGACAACAGGCAGTGCTGCTTCTTTCATCATTTCAAGACCCATGGTTTTCAACGGATACCCTTCCGGATGGCAAACATAGCGTTACATTTGAACGGCTTCCACATGGATTCATCATTGATTACATGATAATCACAGCAAATAAGGACACATCCCTTCTTGGAAAACAATTAATTCTGGATGACACTGATTCCTCTATTACCTATACTGGAGAGTGGACTGAAAAAAACACCACTCGATCGATTGATTCAGCAGATACATTAACTTCAGAACCATATAATTCCACGAGCTTTGGAGGCAGTTTCCATGAGACGCATGACCGGCAAGCTTCTGTTCAGATTACCTTCAACGGTTGGGTTTCCTTTGCCCTGAGTCTAATGTAAAACTCTCTGATCTCTAGTGACAACAGGCACGTCTATTAGTGTCTACGGCTTCTATGACATTGTATTTGCTCCTGTTGTCATTTTTACCATCGACGGCGAAAATCAGTTGTCAAGTTCCGATGTCTCAAGCACCCTTGTACAGGCAAACTATCCTTGGTTTCAATCCGGAGAAAACCTTTCCCCCGGAAACCATGTACTTGTTATTACATTCAACAATGCGATAGATTCTCCATTCGTCAGCATTGGTACATTCACGCTGGATTACATCACATATACGCCTTCCTTTTCTTCTCTTGTGACAATGCCAGCAGAAACTCCTCATTCAAAAGGAGCAGAAACCACCACTTCCTTTTCTTCTCTTGTGACAATGCCAGGAGAAACTCCTCATTCGAAAGGAGAAACCCCTCATTCGAAAGACAAACTCCCCATCATAATTGGCGCTGTGGTCGGTGCCGTCGTCGGCGTCTTGTTGATTGCATTAATCATTTTCGTTTTCTGGAAAAGACACAAAGCCAAGAAAACTTCAGCCGCCAGACGCTTAATCCCGACTCCATTCCAAGGTGTCCCTAATGATACTCCTACTCCAGATGTCCAGCAAACATCAACATTACCAGTCATTGCCGAATTCAGAAAAATTCCGATATCAAATCCACAAGGACGACCTGGTGAGGGGCATCCAGCACATTCCCCAATAAGATGTTGATATCTTTTTCAACAGATGTGGTTCAGGTATCCCCATTGAACCGACAAAGGTCGAGAACCCTGGACGGATCCACTACGACTGGTCCATCGAATTCCAACGCTGAAAATGCTCCCGAGTTCTCTCCTCCGCCTTATCACTAGGTCAATGCGGGAATTAAAATAGATACACGCGAACGATGAAGTTGAATCACCTACGCTTGAATCCACGTCTCATCAAGTATAAAGGATACTCCGCGTGCGAGAGGACACCGATACAGGGTCACCGTGAGTGACACAAATTCATCTGTGTCCCTGCGCAGACCACTAACAATAAGTATACGGACGCATACACATACACACACCCTCGATCAAGTATATACGAACTGAGGATGAGCACACATACAGACTTATATATGGAGATTACTACACTCACAATACCTTATACCCCCGTCGTGTATTTTCCAGGCTCGGACTCAAAATTCCCAACTGCTCCAATCAATACCGTACCATCTAACATCTCCTCGAGTATATTATCTGATCCATACAATCCACACCCAGCCTTTTTGCTGTCCTATAACACTGAGCCACAATGCATAATCATCCATTCAAACTCTGACCCTTGGCCTGAACTCTGGATGGCCAGGGATTCTTATATCGTTCATTCCTTAGATCAGGTCGCCGCCGATGGGTTCATATGAGCAAAGAATGGTAAATTCACCTCATCATCATCAATCATCACCTAATTTGACATTCCACCAAGCAAAAAAAAAAATCAAAATCACATCTATATAAAAGACGACAAACAAAAAAAAGCATCCGTACGAAAAAAAATAGTATGTACGTATATAATGTACGTATACATGTATGTAGTGATGTACGTGTTGTATGTATGTATGTATAAAATGCGTATGCACAATAACTATATAACATACAATAAGAGAAAAAGCAACTACAAAAAGCAAGAAAAAAGAGAGTAGCAAAAAAAAGAAAAAGAAAAAAGGAGAGACGAGTCCTAATAAAACGCAATTTTGAGATAACCATCGAGCATCGAGCATCTGCATGATCCGCATCTCCCACCATAACTCCACCTCAACGCCAAAATCACTATCCAGACGCCAACGCTGAAATTAAAATATCATAATCGATCTTCGCAGCTTCATGCCCAAAAACCCAAAATCATCCCCAACCCTCAAAACCTCACAAAAAGGACAAAACAAACCTTTAAGCACAAACCTCAAAAACACCCTCGCCACCATGAGTCGATGGATTAGATGTAAAATTGATCAAGCTTGATTATCAACTTGAAAGTGGAGTTGTGTTTGACAGTGAAGAAATGTTGCGAGTTTCTTGATCCCACGTCATTATAAGACCCCAGAGTGAGCATAGAGGTGCACCAATTGAAATGACTGACATTAGAACTAGAATACAGAATATCTTCAATCGAAGTCCTTGTCCCTTCTTCCACTCACTCTCCTGTAATGCCGACATAAGTAGTTTACCAAAATCCAGTCTGCAATTGTATATACTCACCCATGTGTGCCTCTAGCTAATGTTGAGGTTTGCAGATTGCCATGAAGGACCATAAAATTGACAAATCTAAAGGAAACAGCAATGCAGTGAGTTAGGGAGCTCGACAGTGGAACATACGGACCGAACGGGCCGTGAAGATGGGAATAAATTCCTAAAGTGGGAGGTGGCTGTGTATATTATGTGTTATGATCAATCTGTCACTAGTCTAATACGTCGATCTTTTCCGTCGTGTGATATTACAGACCATCATTTGAGATTGACTATATACTGAAAGATAGATGTAACGGCATCGTACGTTCCACTTTCCCTCCCAATCAGCCTCTTCAGGAGAATTTAACCATGGCTAGTATTATCCTTGATAATACCTCAAGCAACCTTACGTGCGGCGACTCACGATGCGACTTTTCCACCACATTCTTTAATTCCTGGCTGAATGGAAACGCTGTGACAGGAGGTGAAAACCCAGGTCATGTTACTCTGACCTTTGTCGGTACGTCGACGTCTGTGTTTTTTTTTGCTTCTCTGTTAGTGATAACGAAGGGGTTTGAACAAAGGCACTTCAGCAGCATTCTATGCAAGTGGAGTTCTTGATCAGACGGCCAATGCGACGATTTTTGTCGATGGACAACAGGCAGTGCTGCTTCTTTCGTCATTTCAAGACCCATGGTTTTCAACGGATACCCTTCCGGATGGCAAACATAACGTTACATTTGAACGGCTTCCGCGTGGATTCATCATTGATTACATGATAATCACAGCAAATAATGACACATCCCTTCTTGGAAAACAGTTAATTCTGGATGATACTGATTCCTCTATTACCTATACTGGAGAGTGGACTGAAAATGACACTACTCGATTGATTGATTCAGAATCAGCACCATATAATACCACGAGCTTTGGAGGCAGTCTCCATGAGACGCATGACCAGCAAGCTTCTGTTCAGATTACCTTCAATGGTGGGTTTTCTTTGCCCCGAGTCTAATGTAACTCTCTGATCTCTTCAGTGGCAACAGGCACGTCTATTAGTGTCTACGGCTTCTATGACATTAGATCTTCTCCTGTTGTCACTTTTTCCATCGACGGCGAAAATCCATCGTCAAATTCCTATGCTTCAAGCGCCCTTGTACAAGCAAACTTTCTCTGGTTTCAATCAGGAGAACACCTCTCCCCCGAAAACCATGTACTCAGTATTACATTCAACAATGCGATCGATTCTTCATCTGTCAGTACATTCACACTGGATTACATCACATATACCCCTTCCTTTTCTTCTCCTGTGACAATTCCGGGAGAAAATCCTCATTCGAAAGGAGCAGAAACCACCACTTCCTTTTCTTCTCTTGTGACAATGCCAGGAGAAACTCCTCATTCGAAAGGAGAAACCCCTCAATCGAAAGACAAACGCCCCATCATAATTGGCGCTGTGGTCGGTGCCGTCGTCGGCGTCTTGTTGATTGCATTAATCATTTTCGTTTTCTGGAAAAGATTCAAAGCCAAGAAAACCTCAGCCACAACACGCTTAAACCCGACTCCATTCCAAGGTGTCCCTAATGATACACCTACTTCGGATGTCCAGCAAACACCAACATTACCAGTCTTTGTCGAATTCAGAAAAATTCCGATATCAAATCCACAAGAACGATCTGGTGAGGGGCCTCCGGCACATTCCTCCAATAAGATGTTGATAAACAGATATTTTTTTCAACAGATGTGGCGCAGGTATCTCCGTTGAACCGACAAAGGTCGAGAACCCTGGACGGATTCACTATGACTGGTCCAACAAATGCCAACGCTGAAAATGCTCCCGGGTTCTCTCCTCCGCCTTATCACTAGGTTAATGCGGGAATTAAAATAGATACGCACGAACGATGAAGTTGAATCACCTACACTTGAATCCACGTCTTATCAAGTATAAAGGATACTCCGCGTGCAATACCCCCGTATTCGGCAACTCGAACTCTGACCCTTGGCCTGAACTATGGGATAGCCAGAGATTTTTATGATCATCATTCATTCCTCAGATATGATCACCGTCAATGGGTTCATATGAACAAAGAGTGGTCAATTTACCTCATCATCATCAATCATCACTTCCTTTGACATTCCACCAACCAAGCAAAAAAATCAGAAAATCAGAATCACCTCTATAAAAAAACGGCAAACAAAAAAAAACATCCGTACGAAAAAAAAAAATAGTATGTATGTAATGATGTACGTGTTGTGTTCTATGTACGTATATGATATGATGTATCTATAGAATAACGATGTAACGTGCAATAAGAAAAAAAAAGTAGCGAAAAAAAGCAAAATCAAAAAGAGAGACAAGTCTACTTACTGCATGCATAGGCACACAGTCTAACGAAAAAAAAAATTACGATACGATAAATTACAACTAATAAAACGCACTTTTGGAAATAACCATCAACCATCTGCATGTGCGACAGTCCACAATCCGCGATCCACATCAAAATCCACAATCCACAATCCAACAATCCCAAATCCCGAATCCCACATTCAAATCCCCCATCACCCATCCCAACGTAACGCCCAAAATCAATGTCCAGACGCCAACGCCGAAATCAAAATATCATAATCAATCTTCGCAGCTTCACCCCCAAAAATCAATCAGCCTTACCGCTCACAAAAAAAAAACGGCCAACACAAACCTTTAAGCACAAACCTCACAAACACCCTCGCCAAAAGCGGCTCCTCCCTCTCAAGCCTCTCCAAACTCTGCGCACTCATCCTCCAAAGCACAGCCGCGCGCTCCACCACGACACTCGCGTTCCTCGGGAGCCCCGAAAGCGCCGACAGCTCCCCCGCCAGGGTCCCCGGCACCATACTCTCCTCCACCACCCTATGCATCCCCTCCGCGAACCGATACGACGCCCTCAGCACTCCAGACTGCACAA
>QGOA01025335.1:0-10437 GCA_003313075.1 Termitomyces sp. MG16
AGTTGGCGCGGGGCAACTCGGATAGGGCTCCGGGAGGGCGCTGGGGCCAGCCTCGGGAATAGACTCCGGGAGTCGGCTGGGACCCGCCTCTGGGGCCGGAATGTTGCATTGTTCTGAAAAGAAAAGGTCAGTGGGGTAAAGAAGCGGCGCGGGAGTACTCACGTTGCTCGACGAGCGCCGCCACGCACGTCCCGGGCCTCCCAGGCCATAAGGGGCGCGACCTCGTTGGTTTGCGGGGGCGTCGGGGAATGCGTTGGCGTACGCGACATGGTTGAACTTGACGGTAAAATTTTTTTTCGATATGTGGCAAGTCAGGTGCCGGATCCCACGGTTGGACCCCGGTCCGGACCACCGGCTATGCACGCCTCGGAGGGTCTCGGCGCTGAGGGGGGGGTGATGTCACGACCCCTCCCCTCTGGGCCCACCCCGAGACACCCCCGGAACACCCTCCAGGACCCTCCCTCCGACCCCACAGGACACGCCCTGCCATCATGACCGCTGACACCGCCATCATGCGCATCAAGGACCACCATCAGCTGTCACCAGCCCCGATCAACAATCAGATCACACGACTCGTTCCGGCCATCGCACATCCCGCATCACGGCTCCATCCACGCCAATTGATCATGCGCCCCACACGCGCGATCCCGGTATGCAGCCCCTGCCGCTACTCAATAACCCCCGGAACCCATCCCAGACATCCCAGAACCCCGAGACCCGGCCCCATAGTACTTATAGCATAGTTCCCTGTTGTATTCGCCAGTCTTGATATTACTTTGGTTATTGCGTGCCCTTTGCTTGACTGGTACGCCTTGATTGGTACGCTTCAACTGGCACGCCTAAGTATTCGTGTGCTCTAAGTTTTGGTACGCACTTCGCGACTCTTGATTTACTAACTTGGTCTCGTCTTAGAACCTCTGGTTCACGACTTGACCCCCTCTAGCTCTCAGTTACCTCCAACCCAAAACCCCCGGACTCTAGTCCCCTCTCCCAGGATTACCCCTGTTCTTGTCTTGAACCCCGGAGTCCTAGCCCCAGAGTTTCAGACACCCGAGTATTCGTAGGTCAAGTCCGCATCGTAAGGGCGTTGCTTTCCCAGAAAGCCCCCGACTCAGCGGAACCTGACACTTTTGACATAATTGTATGTATTAGTTGCTTAAAGATAATAGAAGTTGAATGGGACAGAGATATGGAGAATTCATTGAGTCCCTTCTCAATGCCAACTTGGAGGTTTGTCACTCTCTTGTCACGTTGCGGAAGCAGGCAATCAAGTTAATTTGATGCCAGAACGCGATGTGCCAAGACCACGCGTCGAAATGATTGTTGAATTGCTGATAAATTACTTACTACTTATTTGATATTATAACCTGATTTCCTGCATTATCCACTGAGTAACAATGAAAGGCAAGAAGTCCAGGGATGTTCATCAAAAATGTGGTAATTCAGCCACTTACGAGTTGTCTATTCAAAGTGCTCTTTCAGGACTTATTGATGGAACATATGTCAGTATTTCTGAGGCTGCATGTAAGACTGGAGTAAGAAAAAGTCTTTTGTAATTTGCAGAAGTAGCTAATTATCTGCTATGAAAGGTTGCACGGCAAACTTTGCAAGATTGACAATTGGGCCGACACAAATCTCGTGCAAAAGCTAATAAGGAAAATCAGCTCCTTGCTCCTGCACAAGAAGAAGTCCTTGCTGATTGGTGTGGACATTCAGCCATGTCAGGCAAGGCACTCCATTCTAATGATCTACAAAATTGTGCACATTCTTTATTAAACACCGACAAAATTCCAGGAAAAAATTGGCATCGACGCTTTCTCAGAAGAAATCTGACTCTCAAGCTAGGCCATGGTATTGCTCTTGATCCAAAACGAGCTGCCAACTTCAATAAAACCACAGTCAGCCATTACTTTGAGCTGCGAAAATCTATGCATGACAGCTGCAATGGTGTTCCAGCAGATAATCAATGGAATATGGATAAAACTGGAAATCAAATGGGTGGTGGACGAAGAAATGATGGAAGAAAGCATCTCTTCATGGTCCGACAAAAGACAAAATATCGAATTAAAAGTGATGATTTGCGGCTAGTCACTATTATCGAATGCATTTCTGCAGCTGGAAAAAGCACACCACCATTGTTTATTCTTCCAAATGGTGACATTCCTGATCTTCGGAGTGTTGATCCATCACAACTTGGAGGGTATGATACTATTACTTCATTCCTGTTTTTTTTTTCTAAAATATTAATCAATAGTGTTGCAACATCAGCCTCTGGATGGACAGACAGTGAAATCTGCGAAAAATGGTTTTTTGAAATTTTTGTCCCTATTGCTACTGCCTGCCGCATTCCCAACAAACCCATTCTCCTCACCATCGATGGACATGAATCACATGAAACACCTGCTATGAAGAAGGCTGCATATGATCATAACATCATTCTTTTTGCCTTCCCTTCTAAAACTACCCACAAGCTTCAACCTCTTGATGTCGGTGTCTTTGGACCAGTCAATAAAGCTTGGAATACGCACTGTCAAACACAGCTTGTTAAAGGAATTACAATTGATTGTCACAACTTTATTCAAGAATATCTGAAAGTTCGGCCTATCATGACTCCAGAACTCATCAAGACAGGTTTTTGATTGACTGGAATTCATCCCTTTAATCCCAACATATTTATGGATGATGATTACGCACCAAGCATGGCATTTTCAAACCAGGCCCATGTATCTGAATCATTTCCAGACACCATCTCTTCTTCTCCTACAGCAATCACAACCGATAGTGAACTCGACAACGATTACATTGAAAAAAATAGCTCAAACACTATCATTTATGACACTGAATCTGAAAGCGACGAAAATGACGAACCTCAAATTCCAATTCATCACTACAGCATTTCTATGACATGATCCCTTTCAAACTCGACCTCATCCTTTATATCTTGTGTAAGTGATCTGGTATCATTTGAATCGGATTCCCAAAAATCAAAAGAAGACCTTTTTACCGAGGTTCGAGCATTGCGAGCAGAAATAAAAGCCCTTAAAACGCAGTTAGAGCTGGAAAGTGCTGCTACAAAAGCTTCCAATGCTCACTGCACTATCATCTGAAAAGAGCTAGGAAACTCCTTGATCTGTCTAGAAAATCTGCGCCAGAAAAAAACTCGAGGGTCTACAAAAGTCAAAGCAAGATTTGTGACTCACCCTGAATTGAAAGCAGCATTTGAGGCTGAAGAAGCTGAACGAATTGAAAAAGAGCGCATCGAAGCTAAAAAAGAAGCTCAGAAAATTGCAAATGCCAATGCTCGTACCAGTTGCATTGCTCAAGAGTCTGCTCTCAAAGCATTTGATTTTCCTCTTTCTTCATATAAAAAAAAAGAAGAATACAAAATCCTTGCTATGGCACTTGAGTTAGGTACGGACGGAACAGTTCAGCAACTCACACAACGAATCAAAGAACATCTTGCCAATCATGACGAAGATCTACGAAAAAACCCTCATTTTGCTGGGTTATTTATTACAGGACATTGTCGGAAGGATAAAACTACTGACAGTAGTCCATCCTCGCAGAATCCCCCTGCATCCCAGATGCCATTTGTGAGAATTCAAAGAGACGCAGAGCCAAGCGGAGCTTCAATGTGTCATGAAGGGTACCTGTGACAATTTGTGACCTGCTGACTAGGGGGGCCTGCCGACTACGTAGTAGGGCATAGTATAAGCCAATGCCTCCCGCTAGCAAGTTACCAACTCCTGCTCCTGCCGCACCTCCAGCTACAACTTCAGAACCATCTTTGTCCTCTGCCGCTCCTGAAATGCCTTTGCCACCTCTCCACCCCTACTCAGGGATCCCCGACCAATATCATGCTCCTGCACAACAAAACTTTGCCACTCCTGAGAAGCATCCTGAAGGTGGTTACTGACCTACTGCGCCAATATTCGATATAGAAAAGTCAAATCACATCTTCAGCTGCATTATGAAAACCGCTGTCACTTTATCAGTAGAAGAACTTTGTAGCATTGCCTCAGACGTCCGCAACCAGATTAAGACTGCAGTCACTCCCCGATGACCCTTGGCGACAGCCGTTGCTGAGGTTGATGAACTAAATGATGCGCTTCCCAGTTTTTCTGTTACTGTTGACTCTCCTGATACTGATGACTCTCCTGCTGATACCATTGCTAACACCACCTCTGTGGACCCAGTAAAAACCTATCTTAGGTCGGTAGAACATGGAGAAGACCCGGCAATCCTTATAGTCGCCCAAGAATCACACGCTATTCGCTCAGTTGCGCTAACGGTAGACAACAAGCACGAGGTAGAGGTGATCATGGATAGTGGTTCTCAAATTATTTCCATGGCAGCTGAAGTCGCTAATGATCTGGGCCTCATTTATGATCCTACTGTTATATTGAACATGCAGAGCGCTAACGGTATGGTAGACAGATCCTTAAGCCTTGCCAAGAATGTTCCTTGCACTCTTGGCGACATCACTTTCTACCTACAGATACACATTTTACGATCCCCAGCATATGATTTACTTCTCGGCAGACCCTTTGATGTCTTGGCATGATCAGTCATCAAAACCATTACCAATGATGAGACGACACTAACAATTAGCGACCCCAATTCCGGAATCCAACAAACAGTGCCAACGTTCCCTAGAGGACAACAAAAAGGCACCCACGCTAAGCCCCTGGAATTTACTGACCAACATGCCAACGAATGACCCCACAAGTGTTTTCACAAACTATTGAGGAGGTGATTGGCGATGATCATGGAGATGTGGTGCTAACGCTTGAATATGACCATGATACGGGTCTTGTAAATGTTGTGTCTACCGCTTTTCTTGATGAAGACGTTTTAATTACCTTATCTGCTACCAACGCTGAACTTTCCCAGAAAAACCAAAACATTACTGACTCCTTGCTTGCATACTTATACCTTACCACTTCCAAATCATTTCAAAATATTGTGTCTACTGGTACTCATCTCACTACCCTTCCCAAAGCCTCGTCTCCTGCCGTTTTTGGACTTGCCGCTCCTCAGGCTACTTTTTCCCTTTTCACCTCTGTATATAACCAAGCTAATGTTCCTAAAAGGAAAGGGGTTCAAGTCAAAAAGAAATATAAGCCAGTTGTGCTCAAAACAAAACCTGTTGCTACGCACTCTCTTGAAACATTTAGAATCGAGTGCCAGATCATTGGCAACCCTCTTGCTGACATGCCAACATTATCACCAAATTTGCTGCCCTTTCAGCCCACAGGACGTTTTACTGCAGAACGCCAGCAACAGTTCGCCAAAGAGCATGACACAGGGTTTTTGACCAAAGATGAGTTGGATGTTCTTACTGATCTCGTCGCTAAGCAAAATAAAGCCTTCACCTGGGAAGACTCAGAATGCAGCAGCCTCCATACAGACTTCTTCCTGCCTGTTGTAATCCTGACCATTCTTCACATGCCATGGACTGAACACAACCAACCGTTACCGCCTGGAATCGAAGCCGAGGTCTGCCAAATTATTAGAACCAAGATTAAGGCTGGCGTTTATGAACCCTCTAACAGCTCTTACCGCTCCCAGTGGTTTTGCATCCTCAAAAAGAATGGCAATCTACGCATAGTCCACAGTCTCAAACTGCTGAATAGAGTTACTATACGACACTCTGGCATACCACCTTTTCCTGACCATGTTGCTGAGTTCTTTGCTGGGCGTATTTGTGGTGCCACCCTTGACCTCTATGTTGGCTACGACAAACGTCTGATACACCCTTCTTCCCATGACCTTACCACTTTTCAAACTCCATTTGACATGTTGCACCTAGTCACTTTGCCGATGGGCTGGACAAACTCAGTCCTTATATTCCATGACAACATCACTTTCATCCTCCAACCAGAGATACCGCATAATGTCCTTCGCTTTATTGATGACGTTGGCATCAAAGGCCCCAAAGACTGGCGACTCATAAACGGCTTACCGGCGACCCATCCTGACAACTCCAAAATTTGCTTAGCATTATGGGAATTTTTTCTGCTGCTCAACTGAGTTCTCCAATGTATGAAGTATAGTGGTGGAATCTTTAGCGGCCATAAGCTCCTCCTTTGCATGCCAAGGTTCAAAATACTTGGTCACATCTGCACTCCCAACGGATGTGTTCTCAATGAGTCTTGCCTGGCACTTCCAGAGCGATGGGGTCCTTGCCATAACTTATCTGAAGTTCATGCCTTTCTTGGTACTGTTGGTGTTCTCAGGATATTTGTCAAGAATTTTGCCCATTGCGCACACACCTTTAACCGACTCACCTGCGCCAATGAGCCCTTTGAATTTGGGCCAGACCAGGTCACTGCACAACGAGACTTAGTAAAAGTCCTACAAGATGCCAAGCCCTTAGTTCCCATTGACTATGCTTCTGCCGACCCTGTTATCTTGGCAGTGGATACTTCATACATTGCTGTGGGCTACTTCCTGTGCCAGTGTCTTAGCAATAATCGGAAACAGCAACGCTACAACCGCTTTGGGTCTATTATGCTAAACAACAGGGAATTTTGCTACAGCCAGCCTAAACTAGAGCTTTATGGACTCTTCAAAGCTTTCCAGGCACTAAAGATGTATTTGATTGGCGTGCGGAACCTCATTGTAGAAGTCAATGCTAGATACATCAAAGGCATGCTGTAAAATCCTGATATCCAGCTATCCGCTAGCATGAACCGTTGGGTAGTCGCTATTCTCATGTTTCACTTTGAGTTGGTACACATCAAGAGCTCTTTCCATGGACCAGATGGACTCTCTAGGCAACCACAGCAACCTGGCGACCTGGCAGTGGATCCACCGGCTGATAGCAATCTTGAGAACTGGCTTGACCAATTACACGGTTTCGTGCCACTTATACAACAACCAATTCCCTTGCTGCATCGGCAACAACCTACCAGCATCCTTTTACATCCCCTTGTCCCTTACCGACCTGAGATCTTTAGCGCACCTCTCACATTCTACACAGCAAGCATTTTCGGTCAAGACGTGCCTCCAGTAAAAGTCGTACAAGAACCTCACCTGCTAAGAGAAGACAGTAGAAACTTGACATATGATGCTGTTCCCCGATCTGCTAAGGCAAAAGCAGAAGATAGTTGCCTGTTAACAGTTGAACAATGGCTACAAGACCTCAAGCAACCGGCAGGACTTACCAACAAACAATACGTGACCTTTATCTGATATGCCACTCACTTCTTCTTTACTGACAACTGACTTTGGCAACAAAATTGAGATGGCACTCACAAGCTGATCATCAAGCCAGAAAGTCGCTTACGGGTCCTGCGTGCCATGCATGACAAGCTAGGACATAGAGGTCTGTACGCTATCCGAGCCTCTCTTTTAGAACAATTCTGGTGGCCACATGCTAGTGCCGACATCGCCTGGTACATTAGGACTTGCCACCTCTGCCAAATTCAACAAACATGCCAAGTGCTTATCCTGCCAACTGTTGCAATGCCAGCTCCCCTCTTTAGCAAAATCTACGTCAATACTATGCACATGCCCAAATCTAGTCGCTATAAGTACATTATTCAAGGTCATTGCTCGCTAATCCACTGGCCTGAATTTTGAATGCTTCAAAGAGAAAACATGGAGGCAGTTGCTAAGTGGCTGTTTGAGGATGTTATTTGCCATTGGGGAGTGCTAAGAGAAATTGTCATGGATAACGGTGCACCAATTATCAAAGCGCTAACATATCTCGCCAAGAAATACAACATCCATCACATTCGAGTATCTGGCTACAACAAATGCACCAATGGCCTGGTAGAGAGACCACATTTTGATGTTTGGCAAGTGCTCTTCAAGGCAGTCGATGGCGACGAATCTAGTTGGAGTGAAGCAACATACTCAGTATTTTGGTCGGAAAGAGTTACCATTTGTAAGCACATGGGTTGTTCTCCCTATTACGTGGCTACTGGCACCCATCCTTTACTCCCTGCCGACATTATAGAAGCAACCTACCTTCAGCCAGCACCCAACAGTATCTTAGCGACTACCGATCTGATCGCCAGACGAGCTATTAATCTCCAACAAAGGAAAGAAGATTTGGAGCGACTCTACGAGGTAGTCTTTAGTGCCCGTTGCCAAGCAGCCTTGTGATTCAAAACTGAGCATAGCGCTACTATCAAGGATTACAACTTCCCAAGGGGAGCACTAGTGCTTATGTGCAACTCCAAAATCGAGACCTCATATAATAAGAAAATGTGCCCATGCTATTTGGGACCTTTGGTAGTTATCTCTCATAACCGTGGAGGCGCTTATGTGCTCTGTGAATTAGATGGTTCAGTACTACATCGACCTGTTGCCACCTTTTGCCTATTACTGTATCTTGCCAGGGAACAAATTGATGCCACTGGAAGCGCTAGATATCAACACCACCAAACTTAGGGAACTTGAAGAAACTGACTTATTGGACGATGATGATTTGCCGACTCTGGTTGAAGAAGAAGAAAATGATTAGAAAAGACTATATTGATAAGCTCTCTTTTTCTATTACTTACCTTACTTATCTTTCTTGCTGATACTTACTGTACTATATCCAACAGACATTTTCCTTACATAGTCAAGCTGCAGAGCTAGCGTGTCGCCAACGCTTAGTGCACTGCGCAACTCTTGCCAAGGGTTTTTTGCTATGATGATTTACTGAGTGTTTCCCTTTTTCTTCAAAAATTTGACTAAGTCCCTCACTTACTACTCCTTTTGCTAAAATCTACCTTAGAGTGCTTGCTGCTTGCTTTTTCTTTGCTTTACTTTCTTTGCTCTGTGCTGTTGCGCTAACTCAGACTATGGGACTTATCCTTTCAATAATGAGGCAGCAAATTATAGATATGCAGTTGGTAATGAGAAAAATATACATAAATGGCCTATCTACACTAAGGTCTGTTTACTCACTATCCTCGTCCATCAGCAAGGAATCGTCAGAGACTGGCAGGGAGGACTTGCGAAGAGGAAGGAGGTCGCCAGGCAAGATGTTATTGGCTGTTTGCCAGTCCAGGGTGGCTTGGCAATCTGCTTGGTAATCGCGCAGAAAATGTAGGCTGTGACCCAAGTTAGAGTAGTGCAGTCTAAGCGCCATGAGCTGGCCCTGGACTCGTTCCCGTTCTCACCCCATTGCCGTCTCCATTGTTGCCACCCTCCTTGAAAACCTCTCCAGCATCTCCCACGGGTTAAGCGCAACCACCAGGTACATGAGGTCTTGGCCCAGCCAGTTGAAAGCGTCACCAGTAACCATGAACTGCGGCTGGGGAGTCCAAGAGAGATTGACTCTGGCGACCACGGGGCACCTAGGCTCTAGTCCGGCAACATCTTCAGAATCCAACACCTTCCAGAGGGCAGCATTACTATAAGGAGGGAGCCATCACCACTCAGGCTCTGTCACGACCCCTCCCCTCTGGGCCCACCCCGGAACACCCTCCGGGACCCTTCCTCCGACCCCACAGGACACGCCCCGCCATCACAACCGCTGACACCGCCATCACGCGCATCAAGGACCGCCATCAGCCGCCACCAGCCCCGATCAACGATTGGATCACGCGACTCGTTCCCGGCCATTGCGCATCACACATCATGGCTCCATCCGTGCCAATTGATCGTGTGCCCCACACGTGCGATCCCAGTATGCAGCCCCTGCCGCTACTCAATGACCCCTGGAACCCTGAGACCCGGTCCCATAGTACTTATAGCATAGTTCCCTGTTGTATTCGCTAGTCTTGATATTACATTGCATTACTTGGATTGTTGTGTGCCCTCTACTTGACTGGTACGCATTGACTGGCACGCATTGACTGGCACGCTTGAATACTCGCATGCTCTAAGATTGGTACGCACTTCGTGACTCTAATTTACTAACTTGGTCTCATCTTAGAACCCCCGGTTCACGACTTGACCCCCATCCGAACTCCCCAGCTACCTACCCCCCAAAACCCCCAGACCAAGTCCCCTCTCCCGGGACTCCCCTGTCCACGTCTTGAACCCCGGAGTCCTAGCCCTGGAGTTCCAGACACCCGAGTATCTGTGGGTCAAGTCTGCATTGTAAGGGCGATTGCTTTTCCGGAAAGCCCCCGATTCAGCGGAACCTGACATAATATCAAGACTCCCTCCTTACACCGTTCTTGATGGCTACGTATACTCACACCTACTACCCCACGGGCTACCAGACCGACCCCTACGGGCGTCCGGTACCCAATCATTACTCCGCACAGACCCCCTGCCCCGTCTATCCACCCCTCCCGTACGAACCTCTGTATCTCCACCGCCACTGGGCCCTCGACCCATTCCTGTATGATTTGGGGCCCTCAGCCAGCTGGGCCCCTCCGCCCAACTTAGCCATGGCACGATCCGTGGAGGTTCCCTCGTTCCGGAGCATCCCCGGGGGCCTGCTGGAGACCCCACCAGTACCCAGTGGACCTCGCCCGATTCCCC
>QGOA01025338.1:0-10437 GCA_003313075.1 Termitomyces sp. MG16
AGGTAGAGTCTCTCAGTCAACTACCTTACATTGAGTGACTGAGGGTGAGTGAAATTAGTTTACCTTATGATATATTGACTTACAAGCCCCCTGTAGACTAAATTATGTTTTGTTCTACAGTCCTGAGTTGTCTTCATCTCTCGGGATGGGGTCAGCCTTCTCTCTGACTCATGGATTGGGGGTCCCTGGAGGAAACCTGGGTTTCTCCAAGAAAGGGAGTTTCTAAATTCCCGCTACTTTAGTAGAGGGTTTATGGTGTGCGACGACATCCGCGGGCTAATCATTGATCACGTGAATTTGTCTTAGTCATTTGTTTCGTCTTCTTCCGTTTTTTTTTCATTCACGTGGCTCGGTACATACAGGTAGGGTGCCCTGTGGTCGGCGCTCTTTCTGTATTTTCTCTATCCAGAATTCCTTTGTTTTTCTGTCTAATATATATATGTCTTCGGTATGTTAGGTTTTTTGGCCTCCGCATTAGACATCGTTACTTTTGGACTCGATCTACCTTTACGAACCAGACCCTGTTTATTTTTTTTCGAAACAAATCGAAGTTTTGGTGTTTCCATGTCGTCATTTTGTCGTAAGCTGCTATTCTTAGTCCCAATGTTGATGCTCTTTTTTACCGTCAGTTGCTTGCCCTAAACCTGCGGTGTTGTTTAAAAAAGTTCCGCTTTTGTGTTCGCATTCCTTTCTGACCTTCCTTTGCCCTTCTTCCGTTCTCATCCATTGTTTATTCTCTACCTTTTCTCCTTCCACCGTGTCCGGCTAGCAATGAGTGTCTTGTTGGACTCTTCTAGGGTTTCAGTTGTTTTCGATCCTTCTGTTTGCCAGAGTCTTCTTCCTTCGGCCGTCTTGAATTCTTTGGATTCGTTTTCGTTGGAGTCTCTGCAGCCGGTCATCCTCGTCACCTCTTTTCATCGTCGAACCTCATTCTCTTGCGTCTTGACTTTCACCATTTGCCCTTCTGGTTCTGTCGTGACGCTTGGTCTGGATTGGTTCGCCCAATACCGTGAACATTGTATATCTGTTGGCGAAATTCCTGTCTCTCACCAGAACGTATTGTTCGTCGATCCTCCTTGTTGTGAATCTGCCAATAGTTCGTTTCTTTTTCTTTTTACAGCCTTTGTTTATATGTTTCCAGGTTCAATCCCGTCTGATTTGTCCTCGGTGTCCAGTCTTGTTTCAGGAAGCATATCTTCCGAAACAGTTGTTCCTCCGATTGAAGCGTTTGTCAATAGAACGATGAATAACATCTTTTCGGCCAAATACGGGAAATTTTTCGCTTTGTCACCATTTTATTTTGATGCGTTGCATGAAGCACTTTGTGCTCATGGTTTATCAAGACAACGGACCGTTGTTGATAATCAGAACCTATTAATACATCATTTATTAAATGGACTGTGTGCGGTGTCTTTTGGTTCTGAATGTTCACAGTATTCATCCTCATTAAGTCCACATTGTCTGAGAAAAGCCTTGTTTGAGTCATTACTTACACATGCTCGTCATCCAACGACACCTGTTATTGAGATTCGTTCAATATGTAAGGGTTTGGGCCTTGAACGTCTTCCGCACAGCCGTAATTTGCTTGTAAATTTCTTGTCAGAAGCGTCGCTTTCCAAAAACAGACGTTTGCCTTGTTTTTTAACAACTGCACGCCGTTTTTCTCGATTTGACGCACTTTCGATTGCAGCTGCACATGGCATTTCCATTGCTGGTGAAAGCAAGTATATTCTCAACCTTGTTACAGAACATACTTTTGGAGGCCTTTGTGTATATTCTCAAAAAAATACGGCATGTCTTGAATTGTGTACTGATGCGTCATCGGATTCAAATGTCTCGTTGCCTGGTGACATCCAAATTTATCTTGCTCGTAAATTTGGTCCTTCTTTAACACACCATTCGCTGTGTTTATTTTTGTCCATCCTTGGGGTATCCTATAATCCCGTTGATTCTGTTTTCCTACTGCGTAAATGTTTAGAACAACACTTTCCCTCACAGAAACCCGTTGAAGATGAATCCACAATCTTGGATGTGTCCAGCTCATCTATTGCTTGTGATGAATGGCCTCAAATAGTCTCTCAGTCTCGCAAAGATTTCTTGGTAACTTCTTTTAAAAAAGCGACATCCAGTGAGGCTCTTCGACGCATGACTTGCGCTGCTTGTGCTCGATATGTCCCAATGCATGAAACGGCTGTTGTTCCGTGTGACTCATTGGATTTATATCCTCTTCGATTTCGTCATTCTCCCTCATCCTTGTCAGTCAATTTGCAACCCAACTGTTCACAGTTGTCTGATTCTCTGCCTTTTGTTGATGAAATGTCCGATGTTGTTCATCGAAATAAACAATTCATTATAAATGATTACAGATATTGTTATTCGTCATTTTCTCTGCCTACACAGGAAGTTTTTAAAGACATTGTGCTACATCCTGAAGGAATTATTGAAGGGAATGATCAAACACTGAGTTTGCGCTTATGTATGACGTGTTTAAAATCAGTTCAGAAAACCCATACACCTAAGTTGGCACTGGCTAATAATTTGTACTTGGGTAAAATTCCTAATGTTTTGAAGGACCTAACTCACATTGAAGAAACAATTATCAGTTTGAACAGAGCAAAAGTATGGATTGTGCAATTACAGGAAAATGATGTGTCCAGTAATGTTCCTGGTAAACAAAGTGGTATTAGAGGTCATTCTATTGTGTTTCCACAAGATCCAGGAATTGTTGCTGCAATTTTGCCACCTACAATTGAAGAGATAATTACTCCAATTTGTGTTATATTTATTGGCCACCAAAAGCCTTCTGTGGAATGGTTGAAAAAACATGCATCCCCTTTGATTGTTAGAGGAGAGAGAATCCGTGCTGCATTGAAATGGTTAAAAGCAAACAATCCCTTGTACAAGTCCATTTCAATTGATGATAGTCGAATTGACAATTTAAACAATACAGATTTTTTGCCATTTCATGTTGAACACATTGACTCATCAGAAAGCCAACAATTTCTCCAATCTCGTTATGACAACGCTGTCCATAATGATGTTCCAGCAGAAACAACATGTTTTGGTGTTCCATTTCATTCTGTTGTTGTTACCAATGTTGATTGCAACGCTTCTAGTAATGAGCTCCGAGCTGCAGCTATCCAACATATTATGCAAAAACGTGGAGCATTCCTTTTGTATCCACATCATGCCGATCCAGCAAAAGACATCTGTAATCCCCAACTTTTCCCTATGTTATATCCCACCCTTTTCCCTTTTGGAATTGGTGGACTACAAGATCCAGAGAGAGAAATTCCAATTTCTTTCAAAGCTCATGTCAAGTACTTGCTGCAACTTCGCGATAGGCGATTTCAGTTTCATCATTCATTTATGTTCACTGCGTTCAATATCATACAACGCCATGCTGTCTTGTTACAAACTAGTTTGAGAGTAAAAAGGAAAGACTTTGCAGGAGTTGCATCTCAGTTTGCATGCCTGTCTCCTAACACAGTGCATCAGGTGGCAGCTAAAGTTGCAAATGGTGATTTTGTATCTGCACATGATGCAGATGAAAAACGTGTGCTTACTTTGATGAAACAAGTCAATACTGTTACAAATCATGTTCCTAACACATCAAGTGCTCGTCAGACCATGAGAAGTGAAATCCGTGGGCTGATGATGCATCTTGGTTTGCCTAGTTTTTTTATTACAATCAACCCAGCTGATGTGTACAATCCTGTTGTGAAATTTCTTGCAGGCTCTGACATAAATGTTGATGCTCTTCTCCTCGAAGATATTCCTAACTTTTGTGATCAAAGTTTCTTAGTTGCCCATGATCCTGTTTCTGCAGCACAATTTTTCCATGCTTATATGAAAGCTTTTGTAGATTGTCTCTTGTGTTATGATGGCAATGAATCCAATAGTGAAAGTGGAATCTTTGGCACAACTTCTGGTTACTATGGTTGTGATGAAGCTCAAGGCCGTGGTTCTATACATTGCCACATGTTACTTTGGCTAGACAAGGCTCTTAATCCCAATGAAATTAAAGAACGTGTTTTACGAGATGATGGTCAGCTTTTAAAACAGAAAATTATTCAATTTTTGGATGATGCAATATCTTCTTCAGTACCAGTTCCCCCTGAACCAAAGCCTGATATTTTATCAAATCATGTTCATCCTTGTAGTATTCGTGGACTAAATGGAATGGCTCAAGAATCTCAAGAAAATTTGAAAATGGATTTGCATAATGTTGTTCGTTCATGTCAAATTCACAAACATGGGCCTACTTGTTACAAGTATTGTAAAGCAGCAGGTGAAAGGCAATGCAGATTTAATTTGAGTGAAGATAACATTGTGCCTGTCACTGCTTTTGATTCCATTACAGGAGAAATTCATTTGCGTCGCCTAGATGGAATGGTCAACAATTACAATGAAACAATTATTAGAGCCATGCGATGTAATATGGACATTAAATTTATAGGATCTGGACCATCTGCCAAAGCTATTTTGCATTATATTACTGATTACATTACAAAGTCTCAATTGAAATCACATGTTGCATTCTCTGCATTAGAACATGCAATAAACAAAATAGGAGAATTTAATCCAAATTTGGATGATATTCAATTGCGAGGAAAGAGATTATTACAGAAGTGTGCACATGCTTTAATTTCTCACCAAGAATTGTCATCTCAACAGGTTTGTAGCTTTCTATTGGGGTTTGATGAAAAAATATCAAGTCATGAATATCGTCGTTTTTACTGGTTGCCTGTCGAAAACTACATTAACTCTATGCGTTCCAGTCCCGAGTGTTACACACTTCAAACTACTTCTGAAAGCCAGACATTCCAGCCAATTATAGAACATTCTAAACAATTTAGTACTTCTGGAAATATAGAGGATGAAATACTTGAATCACACTTTGAAGATGAGCTGGATGTTACTAATCATTTGCAAAATGAGGAAGTTTGTCTAGAACCTGATGATGAAAATTTTATTCGTGTTAAAACCAACATAGTTGATGATTATTGCTGTAGAAGTCAGGAATTGCAATCTCTGTGTTTATGGGATTTTGTGGCTCAAGTTGACAAAATATGCGTATATAAGAAACGAACAGTTGTCACTGAAAGTAACAAAAACTACAATGAAAAGAGCACAAATAATTTCCATGCAATGGTGATTGAATCTGACAAGTTGTTAAAAGAAACTTCTAGAACAAGACCAGTATTCTGTTTGAAAGATACACATCCCAATTTCAAAACCCACCATCATGTTATTAGACATCCAAATAGACGCTATGTTGTAGTTCCTATTGGAGCTGGAATTCCTCGCCGTGATAAAGATTATTGTAAAGCAAAATATTGTCGCTTAATGTTGATACTATTTTTACCTTGGCAAACAGTTGATGACCTGGCTAATCCAACAGAAACTTGGTCTGAAGCTTTTGAACGCCACATGTTGAATGGCCATTTTTCTCACAGAAGCAAGTTAGTCATGGATAACATGCAGATATTGCATGAGTGTAAAGACAGTCGTGATAGTCATTGGGCAAATCGACATCGTCCTGTAATGGAAAAAATTCCATTTCATTCTGCTGATGATAATGATGGAAATGATTTGTATAATCCTGATATTGATCAAGATAGGGATTTATTAATGCATCTTGATGCCATGCAAAAATCCCATTCTCATCAAACTGAAGCTGCTGCAAAGGAAGTCTATTCATGTCTGTACAATGCTCAACGTGGAGGCTTGTTTATGGAATCTGATATTTTTAATTCTCTCTCTCAAAATTATAATTTCACTCAACAGCCTGGAGAAGAGCTTGTTATTGCACCCTTTTCTCATGAAAGTCTGTGGAGATCAGAATTTGAAATTAGAAAAGAACAATTCAAAAAAATTGCCCAAACAAATTCATGTCTACAAAACAATACGAGTGTTCATCCTGCAACAGAGAATTTTGATTTATTGAAAACAATGCCAGTTCATACATCAAACTTGTCTGCTTATTTTGACAATGTTTTTCCTACTGAAGATGCACCTCAGAGAGTAGATTTCTCTTCTATAATCACACGATGGTCTTTAAATGATGAGCAGGAGAGAGCATTTTGCATAGTGGCAGAACATGCCTTAACACCAGTGACTATATCTTGGTCTCCATTAAGAATGTTTTTAAGTGGTGCTGCAGGCACAGGAAAAACTCAAGTTATTCTTGCTCTAAAAGACTTTTTTCAATGTCGTAAAGAAGTTCGGCGGTTCCGTGTGTGTTCATATATGGGCATTGCTGCTAGAAATGTTGCAGGGATGACGTTGCATTCTGCATTGAATATTGGTAAGAATGAATCAAGATCAGGAAAATCGACAAGTGAATTAATGAAAATGTGGGATGGTGTTGACACACTTTTTATCGATGAAGTGTCAATGATTAGTTGCCGGTTTTTGTGTTTGATAAGTAGAGCACTTTGTGTTGCAAAAGGTAATGCTTTGCCTTTTGGTAACATTAATGTTATATTTGCAGGAGATTTTGCACAATTGCCTCCAGTGATTGAAAAACGACTCTATGGCTATATAGATACAAGAAGATATGGAAAAACAATTAGTGGGCAAGATGTCATGTTTGGGAAAATCCTCTGGCTATTGGTAAAAAATGTTGTAATCCTGAGGAAACAACATAGGCAGTTTGGTGTCAAAAATGCTCGCTTTGTTGAACTCCTTTCACGATTGAGAGAAGGCCGATGCACAAAAACAGATTTTGACCTGTTGAATGAACGAGTAATAAAAAATAACGCGCTTCAACACGACTCTGTGTGGTTGTCTGCACCTATTATTGTTTCATCAAACACAACAAAAGATGCTCTAAATGAAAAATTAGCAGCAGAGTTTGCACTAAGAACTGGACAAGTATTACAATGGTATTATGCACAAGATACTCAACAGCGTCAATCAAAACATAGTTCAGACATGATACAAGGGAATTTACAAGATCGCTTACTTCAATTACACTCTGGTCAAACAAGACAACGGTTGGGTAAAATACCTCTTGTCATCAACATGCCTGTGTTAATTACTCAAAATTTTGATGTCCCTGGAGGCATAGTGAATGGAAGTCGTGGACTTGTGCGTGGAATCCGATATACCCTTGGGACAGACAATCACAGAATCTTACAATCTTGCATTGTCGAAATATCAGATGCCGACCCAACACCAATGTCAAATCTGCCTGCTCTCTATTATCCTATCTTGCCAGATACTGTAAAACTGAAATTCACTGATCAATATACGCACATGTCACGAACAATTTACAGGACACAGGTTCCAATTGTACCTGCTTTTGCTATGACAGCACATCGCGCTCAGGGGCAAACAATGAACAATGTCATTGTAGATTTAGAATCATGTCATGGTACAGAAGCACCTTATGTTATGTTATCACGCGCCTCTTCTCTATCTGGTGTTTTAATATTGCGGCCGTTTGCACCTAAAAGAATCATGTGTCCTTTGTCTGAAGATGCTCGTCGCGAAAAGAAACGCCTGGAAGTATTGAATCATACAACTTTGCAACATTTTGACAGTAGGCGGTCAGAAAATTTTTCACATGCAAACATCCAGCCTGTTGAGACTATATCTGCATTTAATACTGAAAATGTGCCCGATGTTCTTAACAAAATACAAACATACGTAGCAAATATTTCTGCGGAAGATTGCAGCATGAACAGTGAACATGATGACAATCCTATCTTAAACACACGGATTGTAAAGCGTACAAACTTAGACTTATGTTCAGTTTCGAAAAAGAAAAGGAGACTCTGAAACTGATTCATGCACAGTAATTGTCTCAATGTTTTGACTTTCATATGCTTTAAGAATTATAAGCCGACGACGTTAGGGGTATAGCGTGAAACAAGACTGAATTTCTTTTTAAAGAGCGTTTATCAAACCCTATTACACGATTGTCTACTCACCGGTTCCGCCACTTCAAATGTCCATTTCACTGGAACTAGCCCGTGAACGTGTTGATTCGGGTTTATATGCATCCCTTGCAACCGAGATGGTAGATATGGCCGCTGCTGCTCTTGCTACCGCCGAGTACAATAAAGATTTTCATCGAACGACGGATCAATGGTCTGGCAATTATACTTATAAAGATAACGAAGGTGTCGAATTTATGACAAACATATTTGGTGAAATCGCACCTTCTGGTGCGGGGTCAATTATTTCAGCGAAAGGAAATCATTATGCTGGACGGCCAGGAGAAACTGTCAGTCTCTAGTTCATCTACACGGTTCCTCACTCACAGTAACAGTTTCGACAACTTGATGATGCCTCTAAAGCAAAAGACGTACTTGTCTTGAAACTGCCCACCGATGCACCTGACCTTTTGGAAGGTCTGTTTTATAACCAGATTGGTAGTCTCAATGCTATTCGAGAAATGGATGAAGGCGAAGAAACTACATGGAACCAGGTCAGTTATATGCAGGGCATCCAAATTCATTCTGACGGACGAAACTATAGAGTGTGTCTATTCGGGATTGGATCAGAAACGTAGGCGGTAACGATGACAGCGTAAAGGATCACATTATCATTCACATGTTGCCTAAATATGGGGTGAGTAATCGACCAATACTTATATTTCAACACCTTATAGTCGCAGAATCCGAACAAAGGTCGCTCGAACAAGCGCTTGACTAAACGCACACTTTCCGACTTTAGTTCTGATGGAGACAACAAATCCGGTACAACGACAACAATATCTGTGCCTCCTTCACGTACGTACTTTGTTTCTATAGCGCTTGCACTAACGCGGCTGCAGTTCCCAAGGTTGAACAAGGAGCTTTCTATGACCCTCGTCTAAACGAAGATTTTGGCGGAGGCTTCTTTAACCTTGTGCAGAATAAGCTTGTGCAGTTAGACGTGTTGGATACTGATGGAAACCTCATTGCCCCATGGGTATTTTTTGACGCGTTAAAACCAGGAACCTTGGTTCTGATTTGCGCGTCTCTGCATTGTTATGTCATGCGTGACAAGGGTGGGATAAGAAAAGTAAGCAAACTTTAACAAAATAATATTCTAAAGTAAATCGCACACAGGTTTATCAAATAAACGCACATCGCGTGCGTGTTCTGGGGCAATCGGATGGCATCCCATTTCCGAGAATCAAACCAAGACGGCCTGAGCATGAAAAACAAAGCGATAACGCAGTGTCGCCAGCGAAATCGGATTCAGCAAACCGCGCGTTCTCCAATTTTTCACTTCGTAAACGACCAAAATTGACCCACCCGATCAATGGTCTGCCAAGGGCGTCAGGTTCCCAAACTGGACGTGGCAGTGACAGTACAATTGACGACAACAACTACGAAAAATCATCAGAAACGTCGTCAATGGCCAAAAAAGTGGCAGCGAAAAAATATCTAAAACAAAAGAAGAAAGATATTGAAGAAAAAATGGATGAAGATTAACAACAAACTAGACTTCCCACTTTAATTACACAGCAGACATGGTACCTCTACAGCATTCTCTTCGACAACTTTCTTCTCTGTATAAAAACAGTTATTTTTACTTTCTCGTGTACAATAGATACAAGGATTATATACGTACAACATGGAATTTTCGGGAAACCGTCAACTGTGCGAATGAGCACAAGTCTTACGAAACCTGTATCTTGCTCCTCAAAAACGAGCTCTCGATGACGCATCAGGCATACATCCAACTCGACGACCAAGAGCAGGAGAATCTACAGTTGAAGTAGACAATTGATTGGATGCAATATGTTATGAATCAGATGAAGCAAAATATCATTGTTCCTCATTCGAGGATGAAAAGAGGTGACGAGGATGACCGGCTGCAGAGACTCCAACAAAAACGAATCCAAAGAATCCAAGACGGCCGAAGGAAGAAGACTCTGGCAAACAGAAGGATTGAAAACAACTGAAACCCTAGAAGAGTCCAACAAGACACTCATTGCTAGCCGGACACGGTGAAATTCCCCGATCCACAACTTTAATTACATCACCCTTTTCAAACCCAAGCTCGCCCGGTTCCGTCGACTCGAAGGTGTGCAGAGCCCTGACCCGCGTAACAATCGAGCTGGTAGAAGTGGAGACAAAAGACGCACTTGTAGAAGTAGTCGTCTGCGACTGCGGTTCAGAATGGTATGAAGATCTGGAATTCGTTTGCGATGGAACGTATGTGGGGGGCTCCGTCTGCACCTGGGACTGGGACTGAGGCTGAGGCTGAGGCTGATAGGATGTTTGCTGTACTGAAGGCGATGCAGGTTTAGGAGACGGCGTACGGGCAGGTACGTATCCAGATTGATACTTTGGCGCACAAACAGAGGGCTTGTCTCCTGCGACCGTAGCAGAACCGATTGCAGATGACGACGAGCCTCCTGCGGGAGTGAAGGCTGACCACTGACTTCGCCCGCCTTTGTCTTGGATGGACATCGCAATCACACGTTGAAGC
>QGOA01025340.1:0-25026 GCA_003313075.1 Termitomyces sp. MG16
GGGAGAGAGGGCGCAGATTGCTGGGAAAAGTCAGCGCGGGCGGAGAGGGAAGCGGAACACGGACCGTCGGGGTTGTTGGTTGTTTCGATGACATGGAGCAGACGCATGTTGGAGAGATTTCTGCGGCGAGAACAATGACGAGAGTCTTGCGGTTCATCTTGACGGCGAGAATGGACGACGGGAACAGCAACTCGCAGATCATCGATTGGCGCTGTGGCCGTCAGCGCACTCGCGGTCGGCACAGACACACTCATGGTGTATACACGCCCAAACGGGTCGCAGTTTGTGATGCTGTATCCCGTCCGTGTCCCCACAGAGATGTAGCTGCAGCACCGTCAGCACCGCCCTCTCTGTGCAGCGACCACATACGAGAAATCCTGGTTAAAGTTGGCAAACAACATCAGTCCGTGGGAAGTTGCCCCTGATCACTATCTTTGTATCAACAAACTCGCATGCTTAAACTTGTTCATCTGACCGTCTGTTGTCTGAATGATAACGGTTGTTGCTGCTCCTGGATGTCTCACCTGCTCTATTAATGCCCTCAATGCAAGTGCCCTTGCTCTGGGGAGCTCTTTAATCTGTAACCACCATGTGTGGTTGTCAATTTTTTTTAGAATACTCAGACAGGCTGGTCAAAACTCAGCTGATACTCTCTCATCAAGTTGTTGTGATAGCCAGATCAAGACTAGCTCCTCCCTTGGATAAGGACCATCATCATCCTCATGATGGCCCAGCGTCTAGCCTCTTCGTGGCCCAAGGGACCAGTACCTGTCCTGGGGAAGCCAATAGACGCCCTCTTGCTTCGCTGCGAGAGGTTAACAATCACAAGTCAGTGTCTCAAGGTGCACAGGAGCCGTACATGGCAGCAGTCTGCTATTCCCCCAAAAAAGCGCTTAGCTGGGGTCCCTGAATGGGCTGCCTGATACAGTGAGACTAGAGAGAGCTGGGATAGCCAATGGCTCCTCCAGGTGACAAACCGGGCACCTAGTGATGCGAAATGCAAATTTACTTATATTATAAAGTAGTTCTAATGGAATAAGACTATACTTTTGAATAAGTCAATTTAACTTCACTAAGATTGTGGGGCTCGGTTACGCGTGCGCACACTTTGTAAAGTGGTGTTGTTATAAGTTTTATTGATTTTAAAATTAAAATGCCAATTAAAAATTCACACTAAAATTGGGAATCAAATAGTATTAATACTAGTAAAACCTGAAGTAAAACTAATTCGCTCGTAGGCCTAAGACGTCCACTCCCTGGGGACTCCGAGCTGTGGCAAGTAGCTTCCTTGCCTGACTCCTCCAAATTCCTCTCCCTTTTATACTGCCTCCTTCGATGCATGGACCGTCAAATTCCTCATGTATTTCTACAGGATTTCCTTGTTTTCTGCCCATGGCTGGCGCTTGGTGTAGTGTTGTACCGGGTCTAGACCTCGGTTGCTGTTTGTGCCGGTGCTTGGTGTCATGGCTAAAGATTTACCCATCTTTTTCTTCAGCTGTTCCTACCCCTCTAACCTTTTGTCTTTATTACCCTTCTTCCCTCCGTCATGTCGTGGTCACATGGTCGTGGTACAATGTGTCGAGGTGCTGAGGACGAGGCTTGTTGTTGTTTTCAATGGTACGTCGTCACTCGGGGATAGTTCTTTTGATGGCTAATGCCAGATCTGACTGCCGAGCACCGCCACTGTCAGCTATCCTCTTTGATCAGCTATTTGGTGCCTCTACTTTGCTGTTTATGTGCTGGGTTTGTCATTTTACACGTTGTGAGTCTTTTTCAAGGTGAAGGCTCCTGCATCTACAATTTTCGACACCTGCTTACAGTTTTCAGCAGATAACCATTTGGTTTGTTTTATTTTTAGGGAGCCTTTCTTATCTTTTGTATGCCTCATTTTTTAGAGGCATTTGTATCACTAGTAGCAGCCACAAGACTAGTTCACTACGTCGTACCCTTATAGGTCTCAACCTAGGGCTATGAGAGTACCAATAATTTGAAATGTTATTGCCTCCCCAATAACAAGGGAGACCCCCCATGCTTGCGATGCAAACTCCTCTCCCCCCTCCCCCCCTCCTCCCCCCCCAAAAAAAAAATTCTTGCACATCAATGGAGGAAACCAGGAATGCACCAGGTGTGGAGAACTCTCCCCTAACAATATCCTCTACCACTAAGGCACCCCAATAAACCTGGTGGAGCAGTGTGTGGCAAAAAAGGCAAAGGTCTTGGGCCCCAACCTTGAGAACCCATAAGAAGACATCATCACCAACACCACCCGAGACGTAGAGGACATCCCTAACCTAAGTGACAAAGAGAGCCTCACAAGGAAAAAGCCATCCCCAATGACAATCGAGTCCTTCATTTTTCCAGACCCATTCCTAGAGCTCCCATTGGGGGTGGACAAAAAACCCTGCACACCAGATGTCCCAGGCTGGAGAGCAACCACAGGTATCCGTGGTTAATACAACAACCTTCATGCAGGCCCCTGTCCCTAGATTAGTTATTCCATTCAAACACCTCACAGCAAACCTGGACCAGGGCCTGGTAGACATGGTCATGCAGGATCCAGAAGCTTTTCTAGTAATCATACCATTTGGGGCAGGACCCAAACTCTTTAAGGCCAACCCAATGCTGTCTGCAAAGATAGCTCACTTCCTCAAATCCCTTGCAATAGGAGCCAACAACCTTGACGTCTCCAAAGCAGTTTGAAAGAACAGACCTAGCAGGAGGAAGGATTTTGAAACTCTGTAGACCCTGATTCTTGCAGGTGCGAGCCCAGAGCTAAGGGAGTTCCTTGTCTGGCAGCAGACCTTTGTGGTATTCCCCAAAATCACCTTCAGTGTGGTCCTCTTCAATATGAACCTTTGCTTGTGGGTAATCACAAACATCTTGGGAGGAGCTGTGAAGCCTGGAGTAAACACAAAGTAGCTAGCCTTAGGTTCACTGAAAAAAGCCCTATGGGAAAGCTAGAAGTTTTGTGCAATCTGCAATAGGATTCTGGCTGATACAGGAGTTGCTGGGGGGCTACAAGAGCATGCATATGCAGTGACCATGTCCTTTGACCTCATTTTCATAGAGTCGCATGATGCGCAAGAGAACCCAGCTCTACTCTAGCAGCTGACAGCAAGCCCGCTGATGAATGACTATGACCTCCATGCCACCTACAAGCTGGAGATCTGCCATACCAAAGTAATGGTTGGTCTACACTACTGTTAAATGGAGAAAAGGTTAGTAGAATGCACCTGGTGCAAGTCGGATGCCTACCCAGCATATGCATGCCCATAACTGAAGGTAGAAGACTGGCTTGGCCCCTGCCTGGACAATGTAGAACACTTCAAACAGAGGATGGAATCTCTCAGGGGTGGAGCAGCTCCTTGACCAAGACCAGCCTGCAATGGCAGGTGGACCAAAGTCCAACAAGGCAGAGGATAAGGAATGAGCATTGATAGAGGCCAAAGCTCAAGAGGTGGCTTCTAAAAGAAGTAAAAGAATGGTCTGAGTGCAAATGCCCAACGCTGCAAATTCCTGCTAGCTACATAGACAATAATACTTTGCCCACCTGGAAAGGTGGCTGTTTTCTGCTACCATAACAGCCCATGAGAGTGCCATGATGAGATCAAACCAATAGAGCAGAGTAAGAGATTGAAGTTGCACATGCACAACTACTCTTGTTGACTGCTCCCAAGTCAGGACCCAGGAATGGGACTGAGGCCTGTGAGGCACTCTGTGCAAATTCTATGAACCAAAGGTCATCGGTGGGATCAAGCTGGGTAATCAGCAACTCAGAACCTGAAGCCTTCATGCCAGATGGGATGAGACCACCAAACTCTGGAGGAGCCTGGCTAGCTGCTCCAGGGGATGCAAAACACAATGAGCTACATCAACTAATGAATTACATTACAATTTGCTTACAACAGGGTTAAATCAAGGTAACAACAGTTCAGAGCTCAGCAGCACTAGAGGAAGCAGTGCCCTACCTGCAGGCTGGCATCCTGACAATAGTCCCCTAAGATATGGAGATGGGCAAGCAGTGTGAGGTCAATGTGAAGATGAGGCAGGACAGGCATCCTCTGCCGCTCTATTTAATGATCAAAGGCCTGTCACCTGGGGATCAGTCAGAGACCCAGACAGTCCTCCAGTGGACAATGCTGAAGAGGAAGTGCAGTCAGTGCATTGCCACATAGTGGCAGACAGGAATGGGACCCCCTTTCCAGAGCAGTCAGCCTTTATGCTGCCATTGATGGCAGTACCACAATCAGTGGAGCAGGCTCCTGTATGTACAGAGAGCCTAGAAAACATGTCAGTAAATACAGACTGAAGTCATGGCCCACCAAGACCAGCAGGCCAGAGCAGAGGGCCATACTTAAAGTGTCCTTGAAGCTAGCCTCCCTCAATATAAGAGGATACTGGAACTCAGAGGACAGAACTCGTAAGTGGTTTCATATAAACCAGCTTCTCAGAGAGAAGAAGATTGGAATTCTTGCTGTGCAAGAATCCCACCTGAACAAAGCTAGGAAGTCAGAAATTGAAGACCTGTTTAAGAAGAGAGTGGTGATCCTCAACTCAGAGGACCCCAACAATGCCACAGCAAAAGGGGGGGTAGCCTTTGTGCTAAACAAGAACCTGATAGATATGACAGATATCAACTTTGAGGAAGTGGTCAAAGGAAGGGCCACCCTCCTGAAAGCTTGCTGGCACAAGGACCAGCAGATCACAATCCTGGCCATTTATGCCCTGAATGTCACCTCCTCCAGTGCAATAGAAAATGTGGAGTTCTGGGAGAAAGTGATGGCATTTCTCGACAAGAGGCCATCTATGAGGATTGATGTGATGCTAGGGAATTTTAACATGGTCAGAGAAATAATTGACTGAAGGCCAATAAGACACAACTCAGAGAATGCCAGGCTGTTTCTGAGTATAGTGAAAGATAGACTAGGGCTTTCAGATGGCTGGCATAACATGCACTCAGACATGAAAACCTATACTCTTCTACAAACAGCTATAGCAATGCAATCATGACTAGACAGAATATATGTGTCAGCTGAGATAGAAAGGTCAGCAAGAGAATGGTTGACTGAACCCTCTGGTATCCCAGGCACTGACCATGACCTTGTGTCCATCAGAGTTGCCTATATGGATGCTTCAATCATAAGAAAAGAAAGGTGGACCATGCCCACGCATATAATCAAAGACAAAAAGCTGCACTCATACATTCACTTGGAGGGGTTGGCAGCACTGCAGAAATTGGAGTCAATGAATGGGCTCCAGTCAGATGAGGAGAACTCCCATAGGGTCTATCTGTGCTGGAAAACCAGGGTGATCAATGAGGCAAGACAAAGAAAAAAGACAATCACCCCAAGATACACTGCGGCACTTATGAACCTTAAATTAGAGTTGCAGAAGTCTGAAGGGGATCCTGTAACCCCAGAAGTGCAGAAGGCAATGCTCATGGTGGAATTGAAAGCAAAGATTAGGAGCATGGAGAAACACTGACACAGGAGTGTATACACCAGAGCATCCATCTGCAACTGCCTAGAAGGGGAGACCATTTGTAAGTACTGGACCCAGGTAAACAGAGAGGCCAAATCCAGGATTTGATATATGCACTGCAGAAGCAGAGTACTGACCAACTGGTATCGGGCAGTCCTCAGTACAAAAAAAACTTGTATAGAATGGCTAAGCTTGCAAGAAACTACCACAATGACCTCCAAAGCAACTGTGACCCTGTAGATGGTGCAGTGAGAGCCAGGAAAATAGAGGAAGTCCTAGGCAATATTAGCACCAGGGCAATGGAGGAACAAAGGCAAACCCTTTTGGAAGAAATCTCGAAGGACAAGGTTTTGGAAGTGCTAAAAGACTCCAGAAATGACTTGGTGGCTGGATTGGATGGTGTGCCTTACAAGCTTTTAAAAACCATAAACAAGAGATGTAAGGAGAATCTGAGGCTCAACAAACCTGCTTTCAACATCCCAGCTTCTTACAGATGTCTATAACAACATACTACTCCACGGCCTAGATACACACCTAAAATTTGCAGAGAGATGGATGTGCCCCCTCTACAAAAAGAACGATTGAGTGGACATCACAAATTACAGGCCAATAACCTTCTTCCCATCTTCTCATCATGTCCACTACTTTTGATTCCTCTGCTCTCCACAATTTCCTGGCTAAGGCCTCTTATTTATTCGATCACACTAAGTCTGTCGGTCCCACCGATGTGCCACAAACCGTCCCTGGAATCATGCAGCTTTATTGGTGGTGGCTCATGGTCCGCAGCTCTGACAGTTCCTGGGTGTGGGGCGTCGAGGTTTGCAAATGGTGCATGGCTCGGTACTGGGAATATGAAGGTGCTGATTGGTTGCAACCATTTGTGGACTTGTTCATAAGTTTTTAGGTTTGATTTTGGATTTGTGGCACTAAGGTTCAGCACCCATACTAGGCTCCTTCTCTGTCTGATGAGATTGACGCCTTGCTGGCTAGTACCAAGGTTGGTGAAGTAAGTTTCTCCTCTTCTTCCTCACATTTCCAATGTTAACCCTGAGTAGTCAATTGCTATGTCACCCACCATTGCCAGTCTCCCTAGTGCTCCATCGGCCTCTACCATTTCTTCTGCTCTGGCCACTCCTGCTGCTCCTGTCTTTGTCCCACCTCCTGTTCTTGGTAGTCCTTTTCATGGCAATGCTTCTCCCGCTTGTACTGCACCCATCATCGCTTCTCCCACTTGTACTGCACCTCCTCATTTGGCCATCAAGCCTCAGCCTGGACCTACCCATACTATTTCTTGTCTCCCCCCCGTAACTTTGCCGTTGTTATTGAATGTGTGCCCCCTGCTCACGCTAGCCCTTCTAAACATACTGTGCATCCCTTGCTTTCATGCTTCTAAGCTTTTGCTCACTTTGCTTCCCAGATCAATCTCCCTGCTCGTGTTGCCCCTTTGTATGTTGTAAGTGTTTCCTTTTAAGATCGCTAGTCTTTAGCGCCTGATCGTGTCCCTCTTAGGTGTCCAACCAGACTATGTTTACCGACACAGAGCTTTGTGACTTGTTATGCCTGTGGCGTGATACTACCGTTATTGATACCGGCCTCCTGGCTGGTGTCCAAGTTCTTGGTGCTAAGAAGAAGGTTATGGTCATGCCTGTGGAGTGTCGCGCTTTTAGGGCAAAGATTGGCATGGTAAGTGCTTGTTCATCCCTGATAGGTTGATGACATCGCTAACTTCTTTCTCAGTGTGATAAATGTTGGTCTGAGAACGATCCTGAGGGCTGCTGGTTTCCTACCACCTCTCTTCCCTGCTACCGCTGCAATGCGTTGAAACAGGGTTGTGCCTTCAATGGGATTCATACTCATGAACACGGTAGGGATGCTATCATGCGAAGAAATTACGAGCATGCAGTCTTAGTTCGTAATGCCCAGGCCTTTGTGCTGCAGCAACACAATCTGGCAGCTACTCACCAGCCCACTGTGATTAGCGCTGCAAGCCTAGCGCTTCCCATTACCCAAGATGGCACCACTATGGCAGCCCCCTTTGCCTGCCCTCCCCGTCGTCCCATTCCTTTGAAGCGTAAGTCCGTCATCACCTCTCCTAGCAAAAGTCCTGATAAGCACCAGGAGCTAGCACCTGCTACTCCCATAGTCTTGTCTTCTACCGAGTTGTCTACTCATGAAGGAGAGGATACCAAGAGGGATGCTGAGAGCAAGGATGACGATGAGGCTGGGCCTGTAGTCGACACCGATGCACTGTTGGCGGTATGTGCTCTTCTGCTTCGCCTTACTCCCCCTATTGCCGCTAACCCTTATCAGAGCGGCCCTAGTGGTAATTGGTGCATAGTCCTCATGTTTTCTTTTTTGGTCGCGCTAACCTCTTTGTTGCCAGGTCCCCTACTCCTTCACTTCTCATTGTTGTGAATATCCCTCCTGCCAAAGATGTCGTGATGTCTGTCGCTGGTGCTACCCCTGCTCCTGAGCCTGTTGTGGCTAGCACCTCCTCCATCACTCTTCCCATTACCCCATCTCTTACTCCTCCTTGCAGCCTTTCTTCCTTCCTCAGTACTCGCAAGTCCTCCACCACACCTGAGTCCAAAGGGACCTTAGTGGCTCAGGGCAAGCACCGTCATTGCTGGAGGTACTTGCCTTCTTATGGCATCCACCTTTCCTCCACTAGGGCTATGTCCCCAGGCAACAAGCACCATGAATGGACTCCCTGTGCTCCTGTAACTGTTCGAGTAAGTCTGCATTGATTAGTTTGTTTGCCCCTTCTCTGACCTCTGCTAAGTTTGACAAGTTCTCTTATCCTGTCACTCCTCTTTGTCCTGCCACTGATCTTCGCCAACAACTCTGCTATATCAAGGATGTGACTGACATCATTGGTAGCAAACTCGCCATCCTGTGACCTCATGTCTCCACCTTAGCATGCCGTGAGCTTCTCCTGCTCAAGCTTCATGATGACATCACTGATGCGCTCGAGTAGCAAGCGAGTAACGCCATTCAGGATGGGGACTTGCTTCCTTTGGGCAATCCCACTCCCTTTGAATCTGATGCATAGTCACCAGCCTGTAGTGCTTTGAACTTTGTGTGGACTTAGCCAATTTTGATATGTAGCCTGTTGTAACCATAAAAATAAACGCTTTCCCCCCTTTTGTTCTGAAATCGTCAGTTTGTAAGTAATCAAATATAAAATAAGAAAAAGGGGAAACACTCAGTAAATCATAGTGTGGAAAACCCCTTTGTCAGTGTGACCCAATAGCTAATATCGCTGATAGGCTTCTACTCAGACTGAGCGCATCAAGGGACATTATAGGCTAACTGACACTTGACATACTAAAGACTCTAGCAACCAGTTGGGAATATACAGCAGCCCTAGCTCTGGCACTCTACTACAGGACTTATCTATTTACTCTAACTGCCAGCTACCAGGCCTTCAGCACACTCCATTCACCTATCCCAAGGATGAAGGAGGCTCAGAATGTATAGCGCTAACACAACGGTGGGAGGGGACTCTAACTAAACCCAATCACTTCCAGAAGGAGCCAGCAGCAGGTGCTGCCATTAAACGAGGCACTTCAATCAGAAGTCTAAAAGGATCAATGACGGTGGCACAGGATATACTTAAATCCAACATCTGGACTTGTCAGGAACTAGTACAATGAGTAGCGCTGACATTAGCGCTCATGGCGTCTGTCGAGGATTTTCCAACCATACTCCAGAACAGCCTGGCCAATCAGAGTTATAGTAAAAGTGAGCAGACTCATATAATTCTAAGTCAGTATAGAGTCACCACTGGTTGCCATGGGTCATAACGCTGTTGGTCGCTGTCATCCATGTGCAAAAGGTCACCGTTGACAGGTCACCGTTAGAGAAAACCACAAGAAAAGGCACTAGGAGGTAGTGCCACAGATGGACTTTTATCTTGGCAAACACGGTAGCGCATAGTATATAAAATAGCTACTTGACATGTATATAACAACAAATCGTAACCCCTTGAGCACCAAGTTACACTTAGCGTTCAAATTGCGCTAGCTTTCTCTGACTTCGCCACTAAGTCAGGTGCTAGCCTCGTCTATTTCGTCTTTGTTGTTTACGGTGCCACCTATGGGCACAATATGCTGCGCTACTCGTCTTTTCTTCTATATCTTTGTTTAAGCTACGATGCTTACTGTCTGCCAGGTAGCTCCCAAGGCGCTATAATCTAGCGCATTGTTCTATCACCTCCACTCGAGCACACCAGGACCCTGTTGGGACTCCTCACAACTATGCATGCCAAGTGCTGGAGACGGTGTTGTACTGCGTATATGTCCAGCGCACCCAACCACAGTTGGCATCATCATTTTGGAGCCCATTGCGAGGGGTTCTTCTGAGACAGAATTCTGCTGAAAACTCGAGCCCAGCAACAGTGCCGCCTCCTGTTGGAGAGTGTGTTTGAACCAAGCACTACCAACTCACCACACTTACCAGGCACACTTCCAAGACAGACTTTGGACCAGGAGCTTGAGGCCACCCCAGATAGCCTAGCTGAAAGCTTTTTCCCTTTTTTCCGACCGTTTGAGTACTTAGCAGGCAAAAATCATACACCGCTTACTCCTCTAGAAGAGTTATCTAGGTTATTATCACCAGAACCTAGCAACTCAGAGCTAACTGAGCCTGTACTTACAACATCAACGCTAAGTAACATGAGCACCACCACCCTTCCTACTTTGACAAAGACACCTACTGGTATGGATCAGCCAAATAATCAGCGCATGCCACTCAGAAACCACTTTTTGTTGCCAAAATGGGATGAAACAAAGCCCCATGAACTAACGCAGTATTTCAAGGAGTTGGAGTATTTGCTACACAACTGCCGCATGACCGACAATACACAGATGAAGGAATACGCTGCCAGATACGTCTCATATGATACAGCCAAATCATGGACAGGTTTGAAGGAGTTCCAAGGACTTGCCAGTGATGCAGTGCCAAGGCCTTTTACCTATAATGAATGGAAGAAGGCTATCATTCATTTATATCCTGGCACTGAAGAAGCTACACGTTATATGGTAATGGAAATCCAGAAGCTAGTACAGAACACCTTTGCAGCAGGGATCTATACTCTAGGAGCATTATCAACTTATTATCGTGATTTCCAGCAGAGAGCAAGATGGCTGGTCCAAAATGGGAAGTTATACAGGAACGAGGAGCACTGGTTGCTTCAACAAGGATTCCTGACCTCGTTATGGACTAAGATTGCGTGACACTTGGAGATCATTATGCATGACTATCACCCCGAGGAACCCTACAACATAGAAAGGGTCTTTGAGGCAGGAAAGTGGGTATTAAAAGGCATGGATACGGGTATACCTTTACAGCGACCTGGCACAGACCATGGAGGAATAGCACCCAAACTAGAGTCGCCAGTGCCTAGCGCCACCAATGACCGCAACAGGTATGTCAAGAAGGAGGACTTGGAAAATGCCGTTAACAACGCAGTCACTAATGTCATGAATAAACTGGAGACCTTGATCTCGACTAGTCTCTTGGTGCCTAGAAACAATGTACAGATGGGACTTTCCCATTTCTGTGGCGAGGCAGGACATACCATGACCAGGGGACGATGCGCTATCCTTGAACAGTATTTGTGACAAGAGAAAGCATGCTGTGGGATGGATGGAAAACTAGTCTTACCTTTGGGCGCTAACATTCCCCTTTATCCCAAGCATAAGACATTCCAGGAACACATTGACAAGTGGCACTATTGAAACCCTGGGAACTTAGCAACAGGCAACTTGAATAGCATGGCGACAACAGAAGCAGAAGCGACTCCTCAACAAGCGCTAATTCATGAAGTACTCCACGCTAAAGAATCAGGTCTTTGACAGGGTAAAGATCAAAAAGGGCAAGCAGCCTTTAAAAGATTATGGGCCATCAGGTGCGACAACAGGCCCCGCCCCAGCAAAAGCCTCAACTTCTAGCACTAACGATGACGTACGCAAAGCAACCAAGGTGCCGGCTGTTACAGAGCCACCACTGCATCCTTACGCTGGCCACAGGGGCAACTACGCCCCACCCCTTAATTGCAACTTTGGAGTGCCAGATAAACCTATGGGGGGATATCGACCCACAGCGCCTATATACAATCTGGAAAAGTCAAAGGTAGTTTTTGATCACATCATGCAAAGTCAGGTTACACTATTGGTAGGAGAGTTATGCAGCATGGCGCCAGATGTCAGGAACCAGATGCATACCGCGGTTACCCCTCAACAAAATGTAGCTAACAATGTAATGGCGGTGGATGAATGTGATGATGCGCTACCTGGATTCGGATACATAACAGAGATGGTAGCACCAGAAATCAAGGAAGAGGCTGCACCATCCAAAGAAGCTATGTCCATTGACCCAGTCAAAACTTACCTCAAATCGCTAAGATCTAGTGACAATCCTGCCATCATTACTGTAGCCCAAGACTCTCATGCGATTTGCTCAATTATGTTGACAGTTGATGGAAAAAGCAAAATAGAGTCTATCATGGACAGCGGATCACAAATTATTTCAATGGCTGCCAATGTTGCTAACAAACTGAGCATCATTTACGACCCAACGATCATTCTTAACATGCAGAGCGCTAACAGCATGATTGATTGATCCTTGGGAATGGCCCAGAACGTGCCATGTGCTATTGGTGACCTTACATTTTATCTGCAAATTCACATACTGAGATCACTCGCATACAACTTACTATTGGGAAGGCTCTTCAACATGTTAGCTTGATCAGTAGTCAAGATGACGTCTGAAGATGAAACAACACTAACTATTAGCAAATCTAATTCTGGAGTCAGGAGAACGGTACTGACATTTCTCTGAGGGAGGTTCCAGAAGCCAGGACCGAGAAAGCGACCTTACATTAGCGACAAATCTTGCGAGTGTTTTCCGGTGCCATCGAGGAGATGAGTGATGAGGATCATGGAGATGAAGTGCTTATCTTGGACTATAATCATTGGACTGGGCAAGTAACCCTTATATCACATACCCCTTTAGCCCATGAAATTTTGAACACTTCTATGTCGCTTACTAGCGAAGCTTTATCCTACTTATACCTCACCATGTCTGATATTACTGAAAATCTTTTGACAGACACTTATTTTGTTTCTACTCCTGATTCTAAAGAACCTTTGATATCTGGTTTTGCTAGAAACCAAAGTTCCATTTATAATATGTTTGCTAACAACAGTACCCCTAAGCGCAAAGGGGTTCAGGTTAAAAAGAAGTACAAGCCAGTAGCGCTTAAAATGAAACTGGTAGTGAGCATTGTACCTGAGGAATTTTGCATTGAGAGAAAGATCATTGGCAACCCGTTAGCGACCCTTCCCAAACTTAATCCAAATCTACCACCCTTCGAGTCTACAGGACGATTTATGGAAGAACGATAGACGCTATTCCTTAGCGCCCATGATACAGGCTTTTTATTGACAGCGGAACTAGATGTATTAGTCAATATTATGCAAAAACAAAACAAAGCATTTGCTTGGGAGGATTCAGAATGCGGTAAACTCAGAACTGACTTCTTTCCACCAGTGGTTATACCAACGATACCTCATGTACCTTGGACCAAGCATAACTGACCTATACCACCGGGCATTGAAGCCAAAGTTTGCCAAATCATTTGCTCCAAGATAGCGGCGGGAGTTTATGAACCTTCCAATTCGGCCTATAGATCGCGATGGTTTTGTGTACTAAAGAAAAATAGGAAGCTACGTATAGTTTACAGTTTGGAACCGCTAAACAAAGTCATGATTTGTCATTCAGGGGTACTGCCCTTCCCCGATCATGTTGCTGAATCTTTTGCAGAAGGAAGATGTGGTGCTACTCTGGATTTGTACATTGGCTATGACAAGCGCTTAATTCACCCTTCCTCTCACGACTTGATGACATTCCAAATGCCATTTGGGGCACTATGACTGGTTACACTTCCCATGGGATGGACAAATTCGGTACCCATATTCCACAACAACATTATGTTTATTCTACAATTCAAAATACCTCACCATGTGCTTAGTTTTATCGACGACGTAGGCGTTAAGGGCCCAAAAGATTGGTGCCTTGTAAATGGCAAGCCCGAAGTGCACCCGGAAAATCCCAATATCCGCATGGCACTATGGGACTTCTTTCAATTGGTTAACTGAGTGCTCCAGCACATGAAGTATTGTGGTGGAACGTTCTCAGGATACAAACTGGTTCTTTGTGCACTGCAATTTAAAATTTTAGGGCACATTTGCACACCAGAGGGCAGGATCCCTGAGGAGAGCCGATTAGCGCTTCTGAAGAAGTGGGGAGTCTGCCATAACCTCTCAGAAGTCTGCGTGTTTCTAGGCACAGTGGGTGTTCTGCACATGTTCATACACCATTTTTCACATTGGGTGCATGCTCTTAATTGCTTAACTTGTTTTGGGGTCCCCTTCAAATTCAGACCTGACCAAATTAACATCCAAAAGGATTTAGTGAAGGCACTGCAAGAAGTGAAGCTGTTGGTACCCATCGACTATACTACTTCTGATCCCATTATACTTGCCGTTGACACCTCTTACATTGCGGTCGGCTTCTTTTTGTGTCAATGTGATGGTGCAAATCAAAAAATCAGACGCTACAATCGCTTCAGATTGATTATCCTTAATGACAGGGAATCGCGTTACAGTCAGCCCAAACTAGAATTATATGGCTTGTTTCAGGCATTTCAGACGCTACAAATGTATCTCATTGGGGTTCAAAATCTGATTGTCGAAGTTGACGCATGCTACATCAAAGGAATGCTTCAGAATCCAGACATTCAACCTTTGGCTAGCATGAATTGCTGGGTAGTAGCGATACTAATGTTTCACTTTGAGCTCATGCATGTCAAGAGTGCGTTTCACAGACCTGATGGACTATCTAGACAACCTAGGCAGCCAGAAGACGAGGTGCCAGACAAAAGCGACATTGACGTATTTGATGACTAGATTGACTGGCTGCACGGTTTTGTACATATTATTCAATTACCTATTTCAGCCCTTCGCAAAGATCAACCTATCTCAACATGGCTACACCCTATCATCCCATATCAACCTAAACCGTATCAGGCTCTATCGACTTTTTACATGGCCAGTATCTATAACGTTGCTAAGCCATCTAATGATCTAAAGATAGTCAAGGAACCCAGACCCTTATGGGAAGATAGTTGCAACTTACCATATTTGATGGTACCTCGTAGCGCCAAGGCTAAGTCAGAAGACCAATGAGTTGATCAGGTTAGAAAGTAGCTACAGGATTTGCGCTGACCATCAGATCTTACAGATATGGAATATGCCACTTTTATTTGATATGCAACGACTTTCTTTATGGCTGAGAATCGGCTTTGACAACGAAATAGGGCTGGCACTCACAAATTGGTAATCAAACCAGATGGTCAAATCAGAATTCTGTGTGCTATTCACAACAACTTGGGACATCGAGGACTCTACGCAATGTGGGTGAATCTATTGGAATGTTTTTGGGGCCTCAAGTTAGTGACCTTGGTACCTAGAACCCCTCATAGTAGTTTCCCGCAATAGGGGAGGTGCCTATGTACTCTGCAAATTGGACAGCTCAGTTTTGCATTGACCAGTAGCGGTGTTCCGACTCATTCCCTACTTAGCACGTGAACACATTCCATTACTTTGTTGGTGCTGGACATTGACACTTCCAAACTTCGAGAGCTTGAAGAGACTGAGTTGGTGGACAATGACAAAACCACTCTGGATGAAGATGAGGAGCAATAAGCAATAAACTCATATAAAAAACGAGGTGCTAACCGTTAGCGCCCCTCCTTGATCAGACTTAGGCAACCTGACAACCATAAAAAGAATAAATAAATAAGTGGTACTAATACACGATGAACTAGCAAGCCGACTGTGACTACAACTAATTGAGCTACCCTAAAGAAGAAGACCATCAACATGGACCTTTGACTTGATCCTTAGGTCGCCTGCAGATGGGAGGAGCACCTGGAGGTGGCGCATTAGCAGATGGTACTGGAGGTACGGGAACGCTAGGAGGAGGCATGGGAGGAGCACCTGGGCAAGGAGCATGAGGGGCACCCAGAGGAGCAGCAGAGGGGTTGGGGGATGAGTACCCCCCATCCTCATCCAGGCAAGATTCAAATGACGTGAAAGGAAAGGCTGTGCATTCAAATATGGCTCTATGTGCATTGAGGTTGACGAGAGGGGAAAGGGGGAGCCAGGAGAGACTCTTAGAAACAGCATGGAATTAACAGCCTCAGGTCAGGAAAAGATAAGAACTAACCAAGCTTTCTGTTTTGTGGAGTAGGCTGGCCAGACTCAAAGCGGTATCTGTAACCAGCTCCTACACAAAGCATGAGCATTACTCATGACCTGCGCTAAGGAGAGGCATACAGTGACCAAGGATGGGTTGACGGCAATCATCTACTCCTCAGATGCATCTAGTAGAATTTGGTACCGGCATACAAGGGTCATGGTATTGCCGTTCTCATGTGGGAAGCTGCCAGTAGGCATTAACATGAGAAACTGCTCTAGCTGATTGAGGATAACTGGATGGTAAAGATGTTTGGGCTTATCAAGGAGGAGGGGAAGTTCTGGCATGATGTGATATGGACCAGCTTACCAGTGCCAGAACCCATAAAATACCTCAAGCTACTTGCAGGGTCACAGAGATTTGGAAATTCTTACATGTGCAAAACAATTACGAGGGGGGGGGCGACAACAGCGATGCAATTCATATAACTACAACAAAAGAAATCAAGTATCTAAAATCTGTCAGCCTGGTGGCGCCACAGAAAAGAAGGAGCTGACTTACATAAACAACATGGAAGACGGACGAGCATCAAGGACCAGGCAAAAGGAGAGGCCTGGAGGGCCTCCAGCCCTTGGCTGGGATCAATCATGACATGAGCACAATCACAGCGGGGAGACCACACGATGCCGGTTGGGCTTTCCATTGTGAAGACTGATGAGATGCTGTCGAGGCATGGGCAATTTATAGGACTCAGGCAGTGTTTCAACTAGCAACAGCATGGGAGGGCACTTCTCAAGGAACTTGGACCCTGATGCAGATACAAACCAATAGGATGCGCTTAACTCATTTTTAGATCGCACAAAGAGGAAGTTAACCTTTGAGATCTGGCGCTTATACCCACCATCACCAAATAACCACAAGCAATCAAGCAATCAGTGGCACTATATTTCTTACACATTGAACTTCTTGCATGAATCGACTTATTTTTCTACAGACGATATCTATTTCTTCCTAGTCTGGCGTGATGATGATGCCAACTGTGGTTGGGTGCACTGGACGTATACGCAGTACAACGCCATCTCTAGCGCTTGGCATGCATAGTTGTGAGGAGTCCCAACAGGGTCCCGGTGTGCTCAAGCGAAGGTGATAGAACTATGCGCTAGATTATAGCGCCTCGGAGGCTACCTGGCAGATGGTAAGTATCGTAGCTTAAACAAAGATATAGAAGAAAAGATGAGTAACACAGTGTATTGTGCCCGTAGGTGGCACCATAAATGACAAAGACGAGATAGATGAGGCTAGCGCCCGACTTAGTGGCGAAGTCAGAGAAAGCTAGCGCAATTTGGACGCTAAGTGTAACTTGGTGCTCAAGGGGTTACGATTCATTGTTATATACATGTCAAGTAGCTATTTTATATACTATGTGCTACCGTGTTTGCCAAGATAAAAGTCCATCTGCGGCGCTACCTCCTAGCACCTTTCCTCATAGTTTTCTCTAATGGTGACCTGTCAATGGCGACCTTTTGCACATGGATGATGGCGACCAATGGCATTATGACCCACAGCAACCAGCGGCAACTCTATACTGACTTAGAATTATATGAGTCTGCTCACTTTTACTATAACTCTGATTGGCCAGGCTGCTCTGGGGTATGGTCGGAAAATCCTTGACAAACGCTGTGAGCACTAATATCAGTGCTACTCATTGTACTAGTTCCTGACAGGTCCAGATGTTGGATTTAAGTATATCCTGTGCCACCATCATTGATCCTTTTAGACTTCTGATTGAAGTGCCTCGTCTAATGGCAGCACCTGCTGCTGGCTCCTTCTGGAAGTGATTGGGTTTAGTTAGAGTCCCCTCCTGCCATCATGTTAGCGCTATACATTCTGAGCCTCCTTTGTCCTTGGAATAGGTAAATGGAGTGTGCTGAAGGCCTGTTAGCTGGCAGTTAGGGTAAATGGATAAGTCCTGTAGTAGAGTGCCAGAGCTAGGGCTGCTCTATATTCTCAACTGGTCGCTAGAGTCTTCAGTATGTCAAGTGTCAGTCAGCCTATAATGTCCCTTGATGCGCTCAGTCTGAGTAGAAGCCTATCACCGCTAGTACAGGGATCTTCTACTTGGAGGACGACCCTCTGAACCAGAGCATAAAAGTCCCACTGGACATTGCCCAGACAAACCAGACCAGGGAAATTCTAGCACTAAAAGAAGTGGTGGAACAAGGATCAAGCAACTCAAACTTGGACATTGAGCTGGACTTGATGTACATGATAAACATGGTAACAAAGCACCTCCAAAAGAACAAAGATACAGGCTACATCAACACTGCAAATGCAGACCTTGCCCAACTCACAGTTGCAAGATTGAGAGAACAATGGACCAGGTCAAGGCTAATGTGGGTGAAGGGCCACTCTGGCCAGCTTAGAAATGAGGGTGCGGACAGGCTGGCTGGAGAAGCCACCAAGAAGGATGCAAAACCCCTGAACATGAGGGTATGCCCATCTCTGTCTATCTCTGGGGCAAAGTTGTTGGTAATAATGCAAGCCCTAGCTTATAAAGCAATAAAGACTATCAAGATGCCAGTAGGCTTGACAAGCAGGACAAGAACAAGGCAAAATCTTGAGCACACAGCTGATTGTGCTGAGGAAATGTTTGGGAGAAGGTTCTCTACAGAGAAAATATGGAAAGAACTATGCAGCCATGACTTCTCAAGGGAAGAAAGATATTTCCTCTGGATGACAATGCATGATGCCTATATGGTCAGTGATCACTGGCTGCGTCCATCAATGAAACAGGTCCTTCAGGAAAGGGCAATATGCACCCACTGCCAGACTGTGGAAACAATGTCTCACATCCTGACTGAATACAAATCAATAGAGCAGAAGGAGATATGGGAGGCAGCTGAAGAGCTATAGAAAATAAAAAGTAAAGACACATGGTACAAGCCAGTCCTTGGGACAATACTTGGTGCCCCCTTAGCTGAATTCACAGGGGCAAGTGAAAATAAACTCCCAGGACATGCCAGGCTTTATAAGATCATAATGATTGAATCAGTGTACTTGATATGAAAACTCAGGTGTGCAAGAGTAATACAGAGGGATAATGTCCTGTTCAACTGAAGTGAGGTAACTAATAGGTGGGTGAGAGCCATAAATGACAGGCTCTCACTGGATAAAGCTCTCTCAAAACCCAAACTTGGCAAGAAAGCCTTTAAAAATAAAGTGGTTCTCAGGATGTGGTCTGGTGTCCTTAGAAAGGAGGACTCCCTCCCTGTTGATTGAACAGGGACAGATGGGGTTTTAGTGGGTATAGACACAGGTTTTGGCTTGTGATGAGGGAGCAAAGGAACTGGGTAGAAGAAGGTGGGGAGGCCAAAACAGTGCAGCGAGTCCTACATCTAGTGCATAAGAGCATTTCCCCATGGTGTGAAGCTTGATCATTATAAGGGCATTCTCCATGCACTGATGAAGAATCAGTTTATGCTGATTTAGCAATGACAGGCAAGATACCTCCTGCTTAACAAGTTCAAATATGATAAGCCTTAACTGCCACTCTACTGCTAGGGACAAGACTATGTCTCTTCTGCTCAAGAACAACCATTACAAAATGATTTTAATCTTCTTTGCAAATGCAGAGGAGTAGAAGCAAGTCCTGTATATGATTGTTTCTTTGCAGCTATACTGCTGCAAGGAGTCTGGGAGGATTGCCTTTGTGGACATGAATTCTCCTGGCATAGAACAATTATTTGCTTCAGATTACCTGGGCTCTTATGCCTTTCTCTATTGGTATCCAGAAATGCTGAATACATAGACAATGGACCATGCCATGCATATTCATTGGTGCAGCCTCTTTGGATTTGTGCTTGTTTGTGCACTTAGCATTAGCCACCTCTCTAAGTCAATGGTGCATAGACACTTGGCCTATGTCTTCATGCAACCTGGCCTCTACCAAGATGCCATCACTGAGTACAAGGCAGTAATAGAGCAATCTTTTGTGCCTCTTTATATAAAGCTAGAAATAATACAAATGCTTTAAGCTATATGACATATTACAGAATACATCTCAGTTGGCAAGACCATATATGCCATATAATACATATCAAAATTTGACATATTTATTTATATTGCATCCTACATGCTCTGACCACTTTAAGCTTTTGGAACAAAATAGACAAATGGTTGAATATGTCATCAATTAGACATGATTAAATTCTACATTAGACAGATATGATTATTCTGTCTAGGAAGTTTTTTCTTTCTGTCATACTAGGAGAATTTGCCCATATGTTTTGACCACTATTTCAAAAGACATGCTTTGTTAATTTGCTGCTTTAATGGCAGGTTCCAAATCTAGTAGCACTGCTTCTGCCAAAATATCTGGTTTGAAAACATGGCATATCCAGAATTATCTTTCTTAGATGAGTTTATCCATGCTGAAGTATACACTGAAGATTGCAGAAAATCTTTGTTCTCCAAAGTCTATCAAGGAGAAATGCCTGCTGATTTCTTGCAATATGCTAGATTGTATTAGAAACAAATTGAATTTGAGGTCTCTTGAAAATACATGTATTTAGGCAATTGTCACTTGTACTTTTTAGAGACAGATTTGTGTAGGTAAAATTTGTCCTAAAACTATGAAAAATTTTGACCTATCTAGGACACCAACTTGAAATTATTTTGGTTCTTCTAATCATACTAGCACTCACACTTTGCATTTATCTCAGACAAAAATAGATGACATTAAAGATGAAACAGTTATGATAATTCATTGACATGCCAGCAATTTTATTGCTACTTTGAAAAATCATGTTCTTGTAAACAACTCAGCTTCCAATGCAATGATTTCTTATCATCTTGACTTTGAAAAGGAAAAGAATATTAAAGAAGATTAATTTAATTTTCATACATAACAATTTTTCTTGCATTCCTGGCTACTGTTTCTGCATAGGTGGTACTACAAATTCGTTATTATAAGAAATTCCCCCTGACATTGTTAAGATTATAGAGAGGTGGATGTCTGATTCTTTCCTTTGGTATTGGTTATCTTTGGAAATTATTGTACCTCTGTATCTTGAATTGTTGAAACTCATCATCTCTCTTTGAGATTGACAATAGCCTTTGGTGAAGATTTACTTCATTACTTTCTATTTGGCTTGGCTACTGTGAATTAGGACTTTACAATAAAGTTGTGTGAAGAGAATATATTGCTAACATTATTTATATTGCACTCATCAAAAGGCATTATATATAGGCAACAACATAAATATAGTATTTGATTTGTATTAAGTTCTAGTTTAACTTAGTCATGCTTACACAGTTGCTAAATGTAACTTCTGTGCAACTTTTACAGTTCTTCAGTTTTACTTTTAAAATAATAAAATGTAATAGAGTTGATATTTTGGAATAACCAGACTGATAGATGAATTTTCTATATATCAATAATATGGCTACAATAAAATTGTGATGCATGTATTAATAATTATAGCAATATCTCCATTTCTCTCCAAAAAAACAAAATGAAAAATTTATATACAAAGATCTGGTTGATGAGATAACAAGAATATTTGAAGGATGGTATACTATGTTGAAAACAGATGCTGGGACATGTATCAATCAATGTTGAGTGGGAAGTAAACAAATCCAGCTGTCAGAGATAAACATTGAAATATTTGACTTACTAAACTGCACAGGATAAAAAATATCCTGGTCTTTTATAAGACTGTCACCTGAACCAAAGGCAATGTGTTTTCCATCAGGTGAAAATGCAACAGATGTTACCCAGTCAGTGTGACCATTCAACTCCTGCAGCTGTGCACCACTTGAGACATCCCACACTCTTACAGATGTGTCATATGAACCAGAAACAATGCTCTTGCCATCAGGTGAAAATGCAACAGATATGAAATAGCTGGTGTAATCATTCAACCCCTGCAGTTGTGCACCACTGGAGACATCCCACACTCTTACAGACTTGTTATGTGAGCCAGAAATAATGCTCTTGCCATCAGGTAAAAATGCAACAGACATGACATTGCTGGTGTGACCATTTAACTTCTGCAGCTGTGTACCATTAGCAGCATCCCACACTCTTACAGATTTGTCATTTGAACCAGAGACAATGCTCTTGCCATCAGGTGAAAATGCAACAGATGTCACCCAGTCAGTGTGACCATTCAGCCCCTGCAGCTGTGCACCACTGAAGACATCCCACACTCTTACAGACTTGTCATTTGAACTAGAGACAATGCTCTTGCCATCAGGTGAAAATGCAACAGATGTGACCCAGCCAGTGTGACCAATCAACTTCTGCAGCTGTGCACCACTGGAGACATCCCACACTCTTACAGACTTGTCATTTGAACCAGAGACAATGCTTTTGCCATCAGGTGAAAATGCAACAGATGTCACAAGGTCAGCATGAAACTCTTGCAGCTGTGCACCACTGGAGACATCCCACACTCTTACAGACTTGTCATTTGAACCAGAGACAATGCTCTTGCCATCAGGTGAAAATGCAACAGATGTCACCCAGTCAGTGTGACCATTCAGCCCCTGCAGCTGTGCACCACTGAAGACATCCCACACTCTTACAGACTTATCATTTGAACCAGAGACAATGCTCTTTCCATCAGGTGAAAATGCAACAGATCTGACCCAGTCAGTGTGACCATTCAAGTCCTGCAGCTGTGTACCACTAGAGACATCCCACACTCTTACAGACTTGTCATATGAACCTGAGACAATGCTCTTGCCATCTGATGAAAATGCAACAGATGTGACAACATCAGTGTGACCATTTAACTCTTGCAGCTGTGTACCACTAGAGACATCCCACACTCTTACAGACTTGTCATCTGAACCTGAGACAATGCTTTTGCCATCAAATGAAATTGCAACAGATTTGACACAGCTAGTGTGACCATTCAACTCCTGCAGCTGTGCACCACTAGAGACATCCCACACTCTTACAGACATGTCATATGAACCAGAGACAATGCTCTTGCCATTAGGTGAAAATGCAACAGATGTGACCCAGTCAGTATGACCATTCAACTCCTGCAGCTCTGCACCACTGGAGATGTCCCATACTCTTACAGATGTGTCATCTGAACCAGAGACAATGTTCTCCCCATTAGGTGAAAAAGCAACAGATGTGACCAGGTCAGTATGTCTATTCAATCCCTGCAGCTGTGCACCACTAAAGACATCCCACACTCTTACAGATCCATCTGAACCAGAGACAATGCTCTTGCCATCAGGTGAAAATGCAACAGATGTGACCCAGTGAGTGTGACCATTCAACTCCTGCAGCTCTGCACCACTGAAGACATCCCACACTCTTACAGACTTGTCATTTGAACCAGAGACAATGCTCTTGCCATCAGGGGAAAATGCAACAAATGTGACCTGATAAGTGTGACCATTCAACTTCTGCAGCTGTGCACCACTAGAGACATCCCACACTCTTACAGACTTGTCATCTGAACCAGAGACAATGCTCTGGCCATCAGGTGAAAAGGCAACAGATGTGACCCATCTAGTGTGACCATTCAACTCCTGCAGCTCTGCACCATTGGAGACATCCCACACCCTTACAGATGTGTCACCTGAACCAGAGACAATGTTCTTGCCATCAGGTGAAAATGCAACAGATGTGACAAGGTCAGTGTGACCATTCAACCCCTGCAGCTCTGCACCACTGGAGACATCCCACACTCTTACAGACTTGTCAACTGAACCAGAGGCAATTCTCTTGCCATCAGGTGAAAATGCAACAGATGTGACACATCTAGTGTGACCATTCAACTCCTGTAGCTCTGCACCATTTGATACATCCCACACTCTTACAGACTTGTCATCTGAACCAGAGACAATTCTTTTGCCATCAGGTGAAAATGCAACAGATCTGACCCAGTGAGTGTGACCATTCAACCCCTGCAGCTGTGCACCACTAGAGACATCCCACACTCTTACAGACTTGTCATATGAACCAGAGACAATGCTCTTTCCATCAGTTGAAAATGCAACAGATGTGACACGGTTAGTGTGACCATTCAAATTCTGCAGCTGTGCACCACTGGAGACATCCCACACTATTACAGACTTGTCATTTGAGCCAGAGACAACTCTTTTTTCATCAAATGAAAATGCCACACAAAATACTGAATCCATCTGCAATGTATGAATTTCTGCAAAAGTAGTTTTTTTGTTGCTTGTAACAGATGAAATTCTAGAAAACTTCTTCTTCCAGCTGTGTAATATTGGACTGTTTATTGGCCATGCTGCTAATGCTGAAATGTATAAATGGGGTGTTGACAAAGCTGCTGAACTTGTAGCAAAGTCAAAAGCAAAGTTGGCTGTTTCAATAATACCTTGTATGAGAAATGAAGTATTATATATATTTTGCTGTTATAAATTTAGCTGTGAACAGAATTTTTATTTGAACTAATCACCTTTTTTATAATATCACAGACTTTTTGAAGCATCAAATGACATTCTTTAGATATTTTAAGTAAATTCATTGCTTCTATCCAAAAAAGAACTTGAATATCAAGAAAATTTTTTATTTGTGACTGGAGATTTTCATACTTGTTACTTGCAGCCTTAATAAAATGCCCAGCCCAGTATTTACAAGCATATTGTAGCACTTCTGAAATTTTCTCTTTGATACAATTTTCCAGATTGGTAACTTCTGAATCTAACAGAAATGATGAAGGCATGTTGCATATGTCAAAGTGGAGGTCTCTCATCATTATGTTGAAGCAATGAGAAGTAAGCAATGCATGATGGGATGTTGCATCACAAGACATATTCTTTTCATAACTTGAAGAGACATGCAAAGATTTCAGCGAAATTCTGGGAGCTTGTATATAATCCATAATAAAATCTGGAAAAGAAGCATGATACCAGAAAATATGACCTCCTTTTTCATAAAGAACAGCATGAAGCTTTTGTACAATATCATCACCTTGCTGCTTTAGACGTTTTATATTCTCTGTACTATATTTAGAATGAAGTCCTGCAGCAACAAAAGTAGATATACGATCTTCTGCACAAAGAATAGTGTGCAGAATTTTCAAGCGATCATCAAAATATTTTTCTTCACTTGTACTAAATGCATCAGACAATATTTGGCAATATAAGTTGTTGATTAACACTATTGCACTGGGAAAATATGAGGATGTTGTATCAATTTTAAAGTCAAGCAATGTTGTCATTAAATCCTGCTTCTCTGCTGGAGTTCCTGATGATATGTACTTTACAGCTGTTGAAGCATAAATAAAT
>QGOA01025344.1:0-10791 GCA_003313075.1 Termitomyces sp. MG16
GACCGGCTCGAGAACCTGACCCCTCAGGATCCACCTCCCAAACATTCACGGAAAATCCTCTCGAAAACCAGTCTGGAGAAGGAACTCATGCCCCGGCCGAGCCTCGCCGAGCGTCTCGGGACTCTACCCCGGAAGCAGCACAGCTGTCTGAAGAGGAGAAGCAAATCTTTGACGAACTCGAAGGCATCGTTGACGGTTTTCGGCGAGGACAGCAATCAAAAATTGACGCCATTACTTCCGTCGTCGAAAGAATCCGAAAGTCAGACCTTACAGAGAACCTTGCTCGACAGGCTCTCACCGGTTACCTCGGGATACTCGACTCCGTTGAAAAGAAAGAGAAATTACGACGAAAGCGAGCCTTACACCGGGAAAAGGCTGAAAGGCGAAGTGAGCAGTATAGACAGAATACCGAGCTGCAGTCTCCTGAAGAGAATAGAACCAATGCCCATCAAATCGAGCAAGGGGAAATCAGTAGAGAGTACTTGCCTGTCCACCGAGCACGACTGGCCCAGCAAGGATCAGACGACGACAATGAGTCATGCGATACCGAAGGATCATATGGATCTAACGCTGAAAAGAGTGGGACGAAAGTCAAGAAGTCAAAAGTTAGAGATAGCGACTTCCCTTGGTACGAAGAAGAGAGACTTGCTCGAGAAAATGAAGACCCTCGATGCGTCCGAAACAGAGAGCTGCTTCAACTGTACCTCGAAAACCCCACTGCAGCCAAACGACAGATCACCATGTCTCGAGCAGCTCCCTGTAACTTCCCATCAACAGAATGGGATAAACTCTTCAGGGGAGAACTCGCAGATTTCGATGCCATATATTCCGCTATCCACCATATCGGAGCTCCTCGGGAGAATCGAGGGCATTTCGGAGATCGTGAAATCGTCCTTGGCTACAGCGATCCGATTCGAAGAGTCGAGGACCTTGGGCAATGGACTGTTGCAGCAAACCTCTACGGAGAAGCTCTTGGCTTTGCATGGCCTAACCGGAGAGAAGAATGGTCCCAACATTACCGCTACATCGTCGGCCTTTTCTCTGCCAAGCCACCAGGTCTACATGCCAGTGTCATCGAGTTTGAAAAAGCTGTCCGGGCACGAGTTGGAGCTGGAACAAAGATGTTACTCACCGACAGGGGAACGTTCGATGACCTCCGGGATGCCATCCTTGATACCGGAGGAATTAACCATTGTGGCTCATCACGAAAGAGTGGAGGAAAACCGGCAATCAATCGATCAGGCGGAAGCGGAGGATCACAAGGAAATAGCAGAGCAGTCTGTAAAAGGTGGAACACAAACCTTGGATGTCCTTTCGATGCCAGCAAATGCTTCTGGAGGCACGTGTGCCGAAGGTGTGGAGGAAACCATCGAAAAACGGAGTGTCCGCAAAACATCACGAATTGATGTCTTAAAAGGAAATGTTCCCAAATACCTCCGGTTCAATTATTATGATTTCGCTCGGCCACTTCCTTCCACTTTAATACAATGGTCCCTTACAGCGAGACCTCTTCCTTCACCTCCTAATGATGAACTAAACAACTCGCGTGTCACTGCCACGATTCAAAACCACAGCAATCTTTTCAAACTGGTAACGCCCATCCACATAGAAATTTTTGAACGTCTCGTTCAACACCATCCAAACCGCCCTTTTGTGAATTCAGTAATAAAAGGTCTCAAGGAAGGGTTCTGGCCTTTTGCCGACACACGACCCTCCACTTATCCATTAACATGTGATATGTCGCTTGGGACCCCAGAAGATCCTATTGAAGCTAATTTCTTGCGGAAGCAGTGCGACATTGAGGTTGCTGCAGGTCGCTTTTCCCCTGATTTCGGCAGTCAGTTGTTCGACGGCATGTACAGCTCTCCGATTCATGCTGTACCAAAACCCAAATCATCTGATCTCCGTCTGGTTACCAATCAATCTGCAGGTACACATTCTTTGAACTCGATGATAAAATATGAAAATATCAGCGGTTTTCCTATGGACAACATGAAGCACTTAGGGAGTCAACTACTCAAAATTCGCCATACGAGCAACCAATGCTTGGTCTTATGGAAATCTGATGTTGCCAATGCTTACCGTCTAATCCCAATGCACCCCCGCTGGCAGATCAAGCAAGTAGTAACAATTGACAACTCACGCCATATCGATCGTTGCAACTGTTTTGGTGGACGTGCTTCACTCAACTGCTGGGGTTCTGTTAACAGCCTTATAACCTGGTCCGCTCAGGACTCGTATGAGGTGTCAAACCCCTTGTGTTTCAATGATGATTCTTATGGCATCGATGATGAAGACAACATCGCTTTCTACGACCCATACCAGCAGTCAATGCCAAAGAGTCAAGTCAATCTCCTGCGGCTTTGGGATGATCTTGGCATACCTCACAAACAAAAGAAACAGGTTTTTGGCTCTCCGCTGACCATTATTGGTATTCTGGTAGATCCTAACGCTATGTCGATGACACTTCCACTCGAGGCCAAACAAGACCTTATCAAAGAAATTCGTCGCTTTGCATCATACAGCAAAAAAAGATCCACTCACTACACCAAAAGGGAATGGCAACGGTTGGCTGGATGGGTAAATTGGGGACTAAATGTTTTCCCATTACTAGCCCCATGCCTCTCAAACATCTACGCAAAACTGAACTCAGTTCCGGATAATCCAAATGCAAGAATTTGGTGCAACACAAGCATCAGAGCTGACCTGGTTTGGGGAGCAGATCGTTTCGAGCATTGCGATGGCACACTTCTTCTAAATGCACAAGCTTGGGGACCATTAGATGCCGATCTCATCATTGAATGCGATGCTTGCCCAACAGGTCTGGCTTTCTGGTACCCACGTTTGGTACGTGGGTATTATTGTCCAGTGGGAAATGATACTCCTCCAGACCTTATTTTCTTTCTGGAGGCTTTGACCGTTGTATGCTCCTTGCACCATGCCAACTCTTTCCTGAACACACCCCAACGAATCGTGATCTACTCTGATAACAGTAACACAGTCGACATTTTCAATTCATTGCATGCTCAACCTCTCTATAACCCCTTGCTCAAGTTTGCGGTTGATATCCTTTTGGAGCGGGACCACAGGCTCAAAGTTCTTCACATCTCAGGAGCAAACAATGTTATTGCAGATCTCCTGTCTAGGCACAGATTCGAAGATGTTAGAGCATTACAGCCGACGATTGCCATCTACAATTTCACACCCCCTCGAGATCTGCTGGGGGCAATAGAAAAATGATCATACCTACGGTAAAACCCAGGCAACCTCGCCGGGTTGCTTGGTCGAAGGAACGTTTGATCAGAGAACGCTCCATCGCACTTGGTTACGGAATTGGTGATGCTACCTTTCAATCCTATGGCTCGGCTCTCAATTCCTACCTCAACTTCATAAAACTCCACCAGCTCGATACAAAACCTACTGCTGACATGTTATCCCTCTATGTGGCATATATGTCCCACCATATTGACCCAAAATCTATTCAAGTTTACCTGTCCGGTATATGCAACCAACTCGAAATTTATTTCCCAAATGTTCGCAGTGAACGCAATTCCCCGCTTGTAAAGAGGACGCTGTCAGGTTCGAAGAAACGTTTCTCATCTGCGACCCAGCGAAAGCACGCTTTGACTCGTGAAGACATTGCTCGAGTCATTACTCATTATGGTTCGAACCCCTCACACGACGACCTACTTTTCCTTGCTATGCTCTGCACCGGCTTCCATGGCCTTCTGCGCCTTGGAGAAATGACATGCCCAGACGACGTAGCCTTACAAGATTATCGGAAAACCACCACGTCACGCTCTGTCAACATCGAATACGATCATTTTTCTTTCTTCCTGCCAACGCACAAGGCTGATGCCTTTTTCGAAGGCAATCTGGTCTATATTCGGAAAACACGCCACGCATCTGACCCACGACGACAATTCATACGGTACTGGAACAATCGCAGTTCTAAGTTTCCACTGCGTCGGGAACTGTGGCTCAGAGAAGATGGATCATCACCCACCCGATCTTTCTTCATACGCCGCTTGCGGACATTCTTCAATAACAATTTTGCTGGACAATCTCTACGTGCCGGAGGTGCAACCTTCCTTGCAGAGATTGGAGCACCACCCTCCGTAATCCAGGCAGCTGGGCGTTGGTCTTCAGATGCCTTCCAGAGATACATCAGGAAACACCCAATTGTCTTACACGCCCTTGCGCTAAGCAGACGAAGTGAGATGATAGATTGGTAGCTATTTCTTTCTAGGTCTGTTTCCTCACAGATACTGGTGCTAGTGCACTAATATTGTTGCTAAAGCAACGAGTCATATGGTCTCCGAGCTGTCCATGCACACGCAGACGTTATGCCGAGACTAATTGAGGTAAAGTCACCCGAGCAGATTGCTTAGTGACTACTAACCTCGATTGCAGTTGTCGATCAGACCGGTCGATGAATACTGTACGCCATTGTCGATCAAACCGGTCGATGAATACTGTACGCCAGTGACAACCACCTTAATATCGTTTCACTCATTCGTTTTCAACGGTATAGGCGAATAGCCGCATATTGTCACTGGTATACGAGCAATAAACACGGGACCGGCTCTACCGAGCTCTCCCCATTTGGACCCGGTACAAACTTTCTCCTTACTCACTTTCTTTACGACGTCAAAGCTCATTGGCCGTGTTAAAGTAAAACTTTCACGAGGCTAATGTGCACAGAGTCGCGGGACTCACGTGCTCACCCACTAGGGAGCGAGTTGAGACATTGGCATCCTTTTCCAATCTCAACGCTTGCTCCTTAGGTGGGTTTCTACTTACTTAGTTCTTTCCTCTTTCTCAACGCTCGTAGTACCGCGACGTAGTATATTTTTGTATTACCCACCCACCTCCCCTCGCATATTGTCACTGGTATACGAGCAATAAACACGGGACCGGCTCTACCGAGCTCTCCCCATTTGGACCCGGTACAAACTTTCTCCTTACTCACTTTCTTTACGACGTCAAAGCTCATTGGGCAAAATATGTCACACCGCGTCACAATCCAAATTAGTTCTGTTCACATAATTCCATGGATCGTCTGATATGAGTGGTTCAATGTCCACAGTGTCTATACTTGGTCCACTCGGGACCTATACCCACGAAGTGAGGTTATCGATGCATGACAATACTATTTTAATATCAATTTTCAATAGGCTGCCTACAAACTGTTTGGAGAAAATGCCGTCTATGATGAGAAAGATACTATTCAAGGCAGGTTTCAGTACTTCTTTGGACCAAATGTAGACTCACTTATCCCAGCCGTCTTCAATTCTCTTCCAACCACAGACTTAGGCCTTGTACCACAAGGAAACTCAATATTTGGTAACGTCGTTGAAACATATGACTCCCTGCGCAGTGTTGGATTTGTCCGTGGCGAGGTCACGTTGCATGTACAGCACTGTCTTCTCGTAAAACCTGGCGTCGAACTTCACGATGTAGAAGAAATTCTTAGTCATGAACAAGTCCGTTATACGTTCTCAGTAATCAAATATTTAATTATTCTCAGAGTAGGCGCTAGGTCAATGTCGTGACTTCGTTCAAGTCCACTTGCCCAACGCATCATTGGTCAAAACAACTTCGACGGCAGCAGCAGCCAGATGCCTTTTAGAAAAGCCAATGAACTGTGCCGCCATCTGCTCAAGGGTTTGTGCCACCTTGTTTGGTCTAACGATACTTTTTGAGGGAATTCAAAATGAAGCTGGTGCGCAATTTCATAACAGAGCTAGATTATGGGAAGTGTCTCAAGTTCATGCTCCCAGAGAACTTCACTCGTTTCTATGTTATCACTCGTGATATGGATACTGTCATTCCTGAGGCAGTCCATGAGAGAGATTCATGGAAAGGCCTCCTTCGTGTCTCATTAGAAGCGCCTTCACCCTCTCAAACAATATCCCAAATGGTAGGAGTACAAGATATGGAGGTGTTACGCATAGATGGTCTACCGTCTCTTCGGAGCAATTTCTCTAACATATACTTTATTGAAATACAAGCAACTACGGTTCATCAAGAGAAGGAAAGTTGGTTTTCGGATGCCTCGCGAGCTGTACAGCGGATCAGGGAAGCAGGAGGGGATGCTCAGCTGATAGGATTATGGTAGTAAACAAGTACTCCTACAGATACTATTTATGACACTATTGTGAACAAAAAGGAAGCTCCCGAGAAACCTCTTTCTAATGGCCAGCTCCCTTTGTCTCTTTTAGCTATATATTCCTTACTACCACTCCACGTTCCCTGCCCTGCTTCTTTCTCACCACTGACATAGAGCTCGTCAGTCCTTTGGACGATCTTTACCCACCCTTTATATCCACTTGCCCCTAGTATTGCATTCCTAATGTTAAGCGTGTTGGACACAAGACTCAGTCGGTGTGATAACGACTATGTATTAATCTATGACTACCTGTTGGACACAAGACTAATGTATATATCGTTAGCTGTATATTATTCTAATTGTGTAATCGGGGACATACCTCAGTCGGTGTGATAACGACTGAGGTTTGTCCGGCTTCCGGTTTCCGATATGTTGAGTGGAACTGTATAGTTCCTTTTTCTCTTCCCTCTGCGATGCACCAGCGTCACGTGGGCTCGACGCGTCCCGCGATCCTTGTGCAACAAAGCGCTCATCTCGTTTAATCGCTCGCCTGTGCCGGCTTGAGTACGGTTTCCCATCCGTGCGAAAGAGCTAGGGCGACCAAATACATTTATTTCCCCGCATCACCATGAAAACACCGGGTGAAAGTTTTTTCCATCATCAACCTCCTTTAACCATCTCTCTCTCTTGTCTCGTCAGCTTTATTCGGGAGCTAGCCATAGATTACCATAAACAGTTCCATGGATACGACGTATTGGACTACAGGCATACAAATGCAATAAAGGAAACATTACTCATTAGAAAGATGTAAGATGTACCTGGCGTCGTATCAGACTGGTAAATCATTATACCCTAAGAAAATACATACACTAGCGAAAAAAAGGTAACCCAAGAGAAAGCCAACAATATCAAACAAGTGATAGGAATGACCCTGGTTCATGTAAACCCTCATTAAAAATTCCTTGTTGTTGATGGTAGCAACTCTGCTGGAACATGGCCTGGACCACAGACGGCTCAAGAGGGCGTGGGAACGTTAGTACTGCAGGTGTTTCAGATGACGGACCACACTTTCTGATTACAAGGTCTTCCAACACTCTGGCGAAGCGGAAAGCAAGCGGAATTCGTTGGCCCATTTTGGAAATTGAGGATCTGTTATCGATCCTTTGGCTATTAGGCGCAAATGAAGCTCAATCAGATTACGCACTGTACGAAGTCAAGTTCTCCTCGCAATGTTGAGATTTGGTCTACACTTTTTGCATCCTGGGCTACCTTAAGGAAGCGCACAAGGACCCTGCCAGCAGCAAACCAGCAGAACTGTGTGCAATGGAAGATGTATTAGACCACCATTCGCATTACAGCAAAGCCCGCACCGAACAAAATGAATCCAAGAGACTGATATCGTAGCTTGTTGACCAGACACTATAGATCAGATCAAGGATTGCTCTTGCGGCTGTCAAAATCTTTAGAGCAGATATGCAACCAGACTGGAGAACATCTGCATGAGGATCATGAAGAACAATCATGGCACTAGAGATCATACATCAGTCATAACTCTTCAAAACAGCCGCACAACTCAACACATGAGGCATTAAAAATGCGGTATAGAGGTGATTGTCAACAATATTGTCTGCAATCGGATTCTTCATATGTGGAGGAAATGACGCTCGGAATGAGGAAACAATGTGATCGAGCTCAATGAAGGCCGGCGAACCCCTGGGATCAACAAAATCAGAGGATCCAAGACCATCGCTAATGTGACTTGCAACCGCAGCGTCTCCAACAAAGTGACGTGCACGAAAGCGCATATTGAATGACTTCACTCGAGCTGCATGTTGTTAAACAAAGGGCATTCATCAACAGGGAATAGTGTGCGCACATATCATTATGGTTCCTTTGACATACAGGATGAAAGAATCGGTCTGTTCTTCTGGATGCACAAGGAGGAGATCTCTACTATGGGCCCATTGTCGCTCTTGTGGTGACACCAAGATCTGTAAACAATGAGCGATAGTCTAAGAGTGCATAGTGTAATATTACACTGTTTTCAAACTGATCACCTCTTAAGGGCAGCAGCTGAGAAATATCCTGATCATCCAGACTAAGAGCCCAACCATTCCCACATCCATGCTGTCTTTCAACCGCATATGCCAACCAAAATGCATTGCGCCGCATTTCGTCCTCGATGACATTCCGAGCAGGAGTAAGAATCGACACTGGTCGCTCAGAATTCGAGATAGAATGAAAAGGTGGACACATGTTCAAACCCAATGGAACTGATAATCGGATCGAATGGGCCGAGAATAAAAATACCTGTGTAGAATGATAAGAAAGACGTCAAGCCATGCTTTTGTATACAATTACATCTACCCATCTTCGACAGTTGCTCGGATTAACGTTCTTCCAGAAGCCAAAATCGAACAAACGTACCTTGAATGAGACCAGTAGAACCAAGAAAGAATGATATTTGCTGAATATCGTGAATCTCTGCGTTCTTAGGGCCTTTATCATGGCTTACCTTGCAAGACCTGAAACAGATTCTCTCCAAGGGAATTAAGATGATCAGCTGTTTCGCGTGCGTATTTTGCTTGCTGCTCAGCAAATGAGTCAGCGCGGTGTTCTTTGATGCGCTGACGTTGCAAGAATATCTCGTCTATCCACAATGCCGTCAAGTCAATTGATCAGCTACATCGGAAACTTTACCTGGGGGATACTGCTGGAAATCTGGCAGTGGAGGTGATGTAACTGCGGCTGTGTAAAGACTACCTATTGCACATATTGCATGAAGCACTGGTGTTGAGGGAAACTTGGTATGGCTAGGCGATAATGAAAGGGTACTTCTAAAACTAGCAGCATGGAAGAGGCGATTTGCATGAGGATGGAACTTGAAGAATACTTCCACCCTGTCAAAGTAAAGTAAGAACAAGGTGTATACTATTAGCATCGGCTTACAGGTGATGTAGTAGCTCTGGACCAGGTAAGTTCGGTGGCCAATTCGGCCACATGACATCCAAACGTAAAGAAGGGTCAGTAGAAGGTGTAAGTTCTGGGCTGCTGAAGACGTGGGCAGACGAGAAGTCGATCTGCTGGGGAAATTGGGCCTCTTCTATAACAGAAAGTCTGCTAACTGTAGTTCCATTCTGAAAATGAGATGCCAGCGGTAGTCTAATGCTTGATACCTGTGCCGATGATTGCATGCTGTTGAATTCCAAAGTCAGGTTGGTAGTTTTGGAGGCGGCTAGACCAGCGCTATGGGACGTAAAACCAGCATGAGATACAGCAGGAACAGCAGGAGAACGAGATGACAGCTCTCGTATTGTGGCATCCTTTTGGGATAGCAAGATTTCAAGGTCATCTAGACAGAAGATGAAAATCGACCTATTACTGAGGTTTCATGGACGCACGTATGCGATTTTCTAACTTTTCATGTCGGCTTCTTGGACCTTCGGACACAGAGGTTGTGCTTTCTGGAACTAGTACACCACTATTGAAGAAATATTCGTCATAAAAATCAGTACACAAACCATCGTCGAAGGTGCACTCTGGCTTTGGAGGAAGGCTAGTCCCAGGCGGCGCATGAGCTACTGCATGGGCATGTGATCGTACACACGTTGAACACGGTCTTTTAGCGTCACTTTTAGCGGGATTAAAGTTAGAAGAGTATGTTTGTACCATAGGACAAGTTACCATTTCTATTAGGAACGGTTAGCATCTTCGGGCTTATATCTATGGCCAAAACACGTACCAATTTTCTCCGGCGGCACTACGAGTTTCACGTCAGCCACCGAAAAATAACGTCTCAATATTACCGTACTTGATGACAAGCCTGGTGGTCAAAGGTGAAGAAATTATCAAATAATGGGTTTGGTCAACGTTAGCGCACCTGATTTCGCTTGAGGACATTGGGGTGATTTCCAATAGACAGAGGATTTGAGGAGGCGACTCGGTGCGATGATTGTTGGACTTTGGGCATGACAATAGTGAGATGCACAGTTACACAACAAAATGAACAAGAACCAGGACACCACTAAAGTCCGAGACGAGATGAGCTGACTGAACAGCACGTGTCATGATTACAGATTTAGTACGAAGCTTTGAAGCTTGAGCTGAGTTCCTTTGATTATCTCTGTGTACTCTGTGTACCTCAGGTGATAACAACAACAGGTAGCCACAGTGTAAACATAGTAACAATTAAAGTAATTAATTGCAAAGGAAATTCAAGAAATGACTGTACCACGCGTGTAAATGGAGACAAGATGAGGATCACGACGAAGTAAATTTATTATTTACTTTGAAGGTATCTGTGATGCTGGCGAGTTCAATATTCGCAATAACGTGATTGAGAGATATTTTAAATCGCGACCCATGTCCGGGTGAATACTCGATCCGGGAAGTGGTTGTCTCGGACAACGAGAGACCATAGAGGCGATTCTGCCCATATAGTAGTGCCAGAGCAGCCAGCGATGACCCAGTTCCGAAGGACGGTCCCCTGGTCAGAGCCAAAAAAGGGATCCTGAGGTAGTAAAAGCAGATGCTGCAGAACTTGTGTCTGATGGAGTCACGGTTCCAAAAACTGCCACTTCCATGACTGGGATCATGGACAAGGACTGAAGAGAATGGATATTTACGAGGGAGGGACTGCCTGAGTGGTAGCCGATGCAAGAATATACGATACAAGAGCA
>QGOA01025345.1:0-35270 GCA_003313075.1 Termitomyces sp. MG16
CGCCGTAAACGTAGAGTAACGTTCGCCGCAATGAGAAGAAGTTTGCGGAATAGAAGAAGACAGCACCAGAAAGATCAAGAGGAACCCAGTAGACAGAGAGAGAGTAAAGCAGAAGAAGACTCAAGCACCAAGAAGGAGAGCCGAAGCAGTGTCAAGACAATCAAAGAGGTCGACTAGTAGGATCATCTAGAACAGAGCCGGGAGAAGCCGAGCTAGGCGATCAATCCGAGAACCAAGCCGAAACAGGCAAAAGCAAGCCGAGTCACCGAAGACAGTGCCGAGGTAGACGGAACAGCGACAAGACCGGCAGAGGCAGAACCACGACAGAGAAGCAAGATCACCGAGAAGCCGAGAAAAGCCCAAGTATGCCGCCGAAGACAGCGAGCAAGCGGAGTTTGACGTTGGATCAAACGGCAACCAGACAGAACCAAGGCGACCAAGACGATGCTCAAGACCAGACCAGACAGCGACGAGACAGATTTTTGAGGCGTACAAAACAAGCAGAGCTCCAGTCCTGAGTATACGGGGTGTAGAAACCTGTCCTATTCCTTCTATCTACATTCCTCTTTATACTGTTTTCCCATCGCTTTTTGATCATCCTATTTAAGTTTCGACTACCAGTCGGTCTCAGAATCCAAACCTTAACTCGTCATTTCCCTCGTCCACTTTCCAAATAAGCTTCCTGACCGACGGTCGGTCTCAGAATAAGGTTTCGATCACCGATCGCCTCTGGACCATTCGATCCTTCCCAAGCTCTCCCCCTCAACATTTCACGATGAAGCCACCTTTTCCTGTCTTTCGTCAAGTCAACCTCCTCTTCCTTCGTTCTGATGATTTCCTGCGTATCATTCATTAACTCCCTCACATAACCCACTTTTTACCATTGATCCATGTACAGTCCTTCCGTCACTACCACACCGGACCACTGGCTACGCACGCCTCAGAGGGTCTCGGCGCTGAGGGGGGGGGTGATGTCACGACCCCTCCCCTCCGGACCCACCCCGGGACACCCCCGGAACACCATCTGGGACCCTCCCTCCGACCTCACAGGACACACCCCGCCACCACAACTACCAACACCGCCATCAGCCGCCACTGGCCCCGATCAACGATTGGATCATGCGCATCACGCATCACAGCTCCCTCCGCACTAATTGATCGCGTGCCCCACACGCATGATCCAGGTATACAGTCCCTGCCCGCTACTCAATGACCCCCAGAACCCATCCCAGACACCCTGGAACTCCGAGACCCGGTCCCATAGTACTTATAGTGTAGTTCCCCGTTGTATTTGTTAGTCTTGATATTACATTGCATTACTTGGATTGTTGTGTGCCCTCTGCTTGACTGGTATGCATTGACTGGCACGCTTTGACTGGCACGCTTGAATACTCACGTGCTCTAAGATTGGTACGCACTTCGCGACTTTAATTTGCTAACTTGGTCTTGTCTTAGAACCTCCGGTTCACGACTCGACCCCCACCTGAATCCCCCAGCTACTCACAACCCAAAACCCCTGGACCGAGTCCCCTCTCCCGGGATTGCCCCTGTCCACGTCTTGAACCCCGGAGTCCTAGCCCCGGAGTTCCAGACACCCGAGTATCCGTAGGTCAAGTCTGCATTGTAAGGGCGATTGCTTTCCCGGAAAGCCCCCGACTCAGCAGAACCTGACATCCTCCCCCTCCACGACCACACTTTCGGGCTTGGTGCCCAATGCCTCCTCTTGAGGCTCTTGATCATTTGTGGGGTGTTCTGCCTCAGACTCAGCAGACACGTCTCCATCACTCCCACTCGCAGCTGCAGTATGTGCCGCTCGAAGGTGGGCACGGGGTATATACCCCTTCCTTGGGGCTCCCAGCTTTGCAGGGCAATTGGTGGCGTAGTGGCCTGGCTGGCCACATGTGAAACAAGTCCCCGTCTGACCTGGTGGGTTGGCCGGCTTGAAGTCTGGCCTTGGTTTAGGACATTCTCTGTCCAGCGCCTGCTCTGGGCATGGACGGCTCCGCCCTCGGTTCGCAGCAGGGGTTCTGCGTACCACAAACCGCGTGTTGTGGTCACGATTCAAATCAGCCTTTTTGGCCAAGAAGGTACCCACTTGCTGATCCCGTGAGGGTGCCCCAGCAGGTGGTAGTCACCTGGTTCCCCCTTTGTGTCCACCCCGATGCTCGTAGTGGTTGGCCGTCTTCAGGGACTGCTCATACCTGATGGCATATGCCACAAACTCCTCCACATCGTTGACTTCTGGGGACAGTCCGTCCTCACGTATCAGGTAGCAGTGCATGTCCGCTGGAATGCCATCTAAGAATGTTTTGAGCATGGTATATCCATCCAGATATACTGCCGTATTCTCGGCATGGTCATTAAGGGTATCATAGAACCCTTGCACTCCCAACTTCTTGGTGTACTTGGTGGACTGAAACTCCCGCCTTGCATCCTGTAGCGTTGAGGGGTGCACAAATTGATCATACAGTCCTGTAAAGACTCCTTTGAACGTCCACTCATACTGGACACGGTTGACGTGCAGTACTGCCCATCAAAACCACCCCATGGCCTCTCCAGCCAAGAACTCAGGCAGAACAAAGATTTGTTCTCGTTCCATACGGTTGCCTCTGTATAAGCACATGGCAAGATGGGTGCATACATCCATCACCCAATCCTCCAAGTCGCTGAACTTGGATGCGCCTGTGTAGGTGCAAATATGCCTACTGTCTGCTTTATGCAGCTTCATCCCATTGGGTAACCGTAAGGTCACACCCAGGGCATCATCGACTACTCAATGCAGGCAATCGTGCATGGCTTTGCGATGCATTCAAATGGCCTCCCGCTGACCTGGTGATCTAGTCGCCAAATCAGCGGCCTGGGGAAGTGACTTCCCTCGTCCACCCTGCAGAGGACACCCCGAGCCTCCTCAACTGTGGGCATAATTGCCCTCATCTTGAGGAGTCAACCTAGGGCCATCATCCCAGCCGTTACCAGGGGCATCATGTCTCATAGCGCCATCTCAATCGAGGAAGTCTCCTCGATCATGATCGTTGCACCGTCCTGGAACTGAGGAAGCTTGATTCTCCTGGCCCTGCGTGATGAATTGACGACACATCTTGTCAATAGGCTTAGTGCCCTCGAATATGATGCCCTGATTGTCGATAAGGAACTGTCCCTTAGTCCTGAGGTCGCTATTGTGCATACATTGATATGCAACTCTGTCGCTCAACGTTTCCACCATGGGCACACGCGGCATCACAGATGCCTCGCTCTCCACCTTGAGCATGGTACTATTGTGCCCATCTGGTCCTGACATATCTGTCCTAAGGTCTTGGTTACGCATGTGTGGGGGCTCCTCACGCCATCCTTGTCCTGCTGGAGTATAGAAAGTACTCACCAGTTTTACTTTGGGCACTTCCTGTGCCCATGCTAGTGCCTCCACTAGCTCGATTCCAACGTCTTGATTGCGATGTGCTGAGCATTCCTTGGAAGTGTGGCTCCAGGGGGTCAATGCCCCCGATTGCCTTGTGGCCTTCTGCTGCACATACATTTGCAGCTCCATAGTGAGCACTCTCACCATCAAATCAGTATATTTTGTACTGAATACATTGGGCACTTCATGCCCTTGTCGCCTAAGTGCTACTATATGTGCTGATGCGTAGTGCTCGAGTCACGCTTGGGTGGTGTATTTCATCACCTCTGGGTGCAAATCCCAGAACACTCGCAATTGCATGGTGTACGCGGTTTTCAGCCGCTGCTCCTCTGCTCCGGTGTCATTGTCACTTGACAACTCAATCGCCTCCTCTGGAAGCTCTACAACCTCTGAAACTTCCTCCACTGCTGGCATGCACGGAAATTGGTTTTCTGCACAGGCTACTTCAGGACTTGCAGCCTCATCTGGTACCTCTTCTATGCGGGCTTCCACTATCTTAGAGGGCAGTGAGCCCGCTGTGGACCACCTGTTCCCACCACTCTGGCTCGGAGGAATAGCTCTCTCAGTCTGTACTGCTGACTCGGTGTCTCCTGAGATGCCATAGGCACCTGTTGACTGTTGGCCGTCCTCAGGGGGCCCTTTTGAAGCTAGTCGGCTAGACCGTTGCAGTCCTCCTGGCAGCTGCGTAACTGGGGGAGTTAATCCCCCTGGCATCTTGTCCTGGAGATGTTGCTGACCGTCCTGCTGTAAGCTTTCAGCTCTCCGACCTGCAAGATCCCCCTGGCTTAGAGAAAGGAGCTACAACACTAGTCAGCAGCTACTGCATGCTAGCTCTGGCAGTAGCCATAATGAGCAAAAGCTTGGAACACTGAGCCTTCCTCTCCTCCTCCCTCTTCTCTCTTGCCTTCTCCTTCTTCTGCCTCTCTCTCTCTTGCATCTGCTCCTCTTTACCTGTATCAACAATAAAACTCTGACACCAACACTACACCGTGTCTGCATGCAAGGGTCAATGAGCAGTTTTAAAGTTAGGTCTGCAACATTTGAGAGAGAAAGATAAAGAAAAAGAGAAAGAGAAAAGCCTCAGGAGCAAGAAATGGAGTATACTTGGGCTAGGACTAGGCCTGCCTTCAACTATTGGCTTGAATATAGGCATGGGAATAAGTAGGAGTAAGAGTATGAGTATGCATCTGTAGAGTGGGTCAAATATATTTGTACAAGGATAATGAGTGCTGGTGCAAGTGCAGGTGTAAAGTTGTTTAGTGAGTATGATTATATTACGTTCATTGAAGGAGAACACAAGGTTCTGATTGATTCTGGTTTTAGTTTATGTAGGTGGACAGCCAATATTGGTTATAGGCTGTGACTCTGCAAGCTCATGCTTGTGCTCAGGCTCTGGCTCTGACTTGAAAACAGGAACTGGATGGGGCACTGGAATAGGCACAGAGAGTCTGCAGCCTGAATCAGTCATGTCAGAGGTGTTGAGTGGGAGTGGGTATAGTGTGCATTGGAACGAGTGGGGCATATGACAAGAAGGAGAGAGCAGGAGGAGATGCAAGGCGATGAGTGGTAATAGTATGGATATGCTTGCACCCCTAACTCAGAACTCTGGCATGGTCAGAGAGCTGCTGGGGTCAAGTAGTAGTAGGGCATCAAGAGGTTGTGTCAAGGAAGGCAAAACACCAGTGTGCTGATGCTGAAGAAGCATCTTTCCCAGAAGTAGGGGCTGGTCTGTCCTGGTGTTAGCTAAAAGTTGACTTGAGCTTATTAAAGAATTAATTCAAGCAAATAAAACAGACCACTGCTACCAAAGCCAGTAGACAGGCCCTACATACTGGTGCCATTTTCCACCTTGCACAAGATGATGCTGTGGCTCTTTTGAACGTGATTTCTGATAGCCACAGAGTCATCAACATGTGTTTGAACATTGTAGTGAGTGGTTGCTGAGTGACTAACTTGTGCATCTCAAACAGCACAGCATGTGGTGATGAGTTCTGTGGTGGATGCTACATGAAATGTTAGAATGGTGGCCTGAGCAATATTGATGGTGGTGTGAGAGACCGTTCATAAGCTATGCAGCAACATTCTTAGCCTGATTGACCAATTGCCTACAACACAATTGTGTCTCCAAGTGCAGCACTGCAAAGGATATGGCAAGACCATTATAGCTATGGTGTATGGGTCCATGCAAACACATGAGTTCCAATAGAGATGGATGTTCTTTGATTTGAAGTTGCTGTGTGGCAAGTAAGCCCATAGATATATTATATGGTAGGGCAATGAAACACACTGATAAGATTTGAGTATAAGAACAAGCTCTTCTCACATTGAAGATGACAAAAGAGCTGCCACTGCTTTTGAATCCTGTGATAAAGCTAAACTTGAAACCAATGAGAAATACAAAACATAGCAGCCAATAATAGATTGCATTGACAATGTAGTTAAAAGGTCTAGCTAGGCCAAGATGTGGCTTCCAAGTAAAGTAGGCAAGACTGAGATAAAAGCTTGCTTTGCAAAGGTAAAACTTTGTTTATTCTAATAATGGAAAACAAACAACAAATGTTAACAAACTTTACCAGAAATCATAATCTCAACTACAACATCCAATTCATGCTGATATCATGGCTATGACTGCTGAAGAAATCAAGAATCTTACTCATGCTACTCTGATTGGCTGTGCAAACATTGCATACCAGAAGATCTTTGACAAACTGCAGTATTTTTGGTACTTTACTTTTCAACTATGGCTTCTTATTCTGAGTCTTGCTTGAAATTGCTTTACTGGCTCCAGGACTTTCCACTCAGAAACTTGCAACATGCATGTGCTAAATGTGGAATATCCAATCTGCCATATTAAATATACAGCTGATGGCTGAAGATTAGTATACTATATGTCTGGACTTGTGATAGTTTGTTGTATTTTATTATAATCTTTGAGAAGAATTTATAGTAAATTTATACATAGTGTAACACCAAGCATGACAAGGACCACTTGAAGTTTTCTTCTAACAACCTCAATGCAGATCACACCTTGGCTGAAAAAACTGGCAATTTGGAAGTTGTGACAAAGTAAGAGAGTTGCAACTAATATTATATATTTTTTCTCACAATTCCTTTGTAAAAGTATTTTTTATTATAGGCAACAATGTTTTGCCATTTACAAATTGTGCTAAGAAACACTATGCAAGTCACATATATCATGTGGCTAGAAGATGGCTGCTGTCTTGCTATTGTACCACTTACCATCACTCTAATGTCTAATGGCTCTGACTTTAATTTTTCTTCTCAATCAAGCTCTTATCAGGAGACTCCTTATTTCTTTCTTCCTTCACTCCTTATTGTTTCTAGAGGTTGCTCTCACAGCTCTGACTTTACTTTCACTTCTCATTCACTTTCTAATAATACTTAGCAATCTCAATACCATGTAAGTAGCACACTAGAAATGTGATCACAATTCCTGACTTGTGTTTGGTAGCCAACTGCAAAGTTTTCAGGTCATAAACAATCTTTTCCCACTCCAAATGCTGTGAACACTATACTATGCATGCTGACCTTGTAAATTCTTCTAAGTTATGAAATCCATACTTACTATTTATATTTAGCCTGCACAATATTTTCAAACACTAGTTCTTGCTAATGCCATGCATACTGACCTCATCTGTGCTGAAAACAATGTATATACTGAACTTTGTAACATATCTACTGACCAAAAGGTCAAAATACAAATATTAAAATGTGTATATAGAGTTTAGTTGCATATATTATTTATTAATTATAAAAATTAATAGTAACAAACTCATCTATGCTGGAAACAATGCATATACTGAACTTTGTAACATATCTACTGATCAAAAGGTCAAAATACAAATGTTAAAGTGCATATATGCAGTTTAGTTGCATATATTATTTATTAATTATAAAAATTAATAGTAACAAACTCACACATATTTGCTAGCTGCTATTGAATACTTTAGCCTCATCAAATACAGGTCTTGTACCATCAGAACCATGCATGCATCCTTTTTCATTATCAAATCTGCAAGTTCCTGTCAAGATTCCTACTACAAAGAACCATAAGAACTATTCAAATGTATCCTTTTGGGAGCTGCAAGAATGGACAAATTGGATAGAGACAGAGAAGAATTGGGGGCAAAAAACAAAGAGGTTTGGCTTTATTACTGATAGTAATGGACATTTAATTTTGAAGAACTGCCTGAAACAAATTTTGGAGACAGCATGAACCTGTTGGAATGAATTGCAGCCATGTCTCTGTCACAAGTTCAATCTTCATTGCAAGCTTCATTTGTATTACAAGCTCTATTTGCATTTCAAGCTCCACATTTGCAATCTCTGTGCTTACAAGCATCATCTGAATTACAAGCCCCACCTGAATCACAAGTCATATCTTTGCAAGGTATATCTGCATCACAAATTATATTATCACAAGCCCTGTCTGCATTTCAAGCCCCATCTTCCTCACAGGACCTATTGTCTATGTTCTCTGTAGTTGTTACATCTTTGTTTACTGCTTTATTCCTTTTTAATGCTGAACTAACCCTGCCACATCACAGGTACCAATTCAATCATTGCATGTACCAGTGCTATCACATATGTCAATTATAGTCACACCCTCCACTGAAATACCAATTACTGCTGGCATCAACTGCCTCTGAATCAGAGCCACCTCATATTCAACAGCTGAAGACTCATCAGATCTTTAATCCCTTGCAAGTTGATCAATCACAGCAAGGACTACAAACTAACAAATTTTTTCAGAAAAAATGTTTGTATTCCACCATCACTGATCTAAATTCCTCAAATCACACCAATTGAACCAAATTCCATCATCAAGAAATCAAATGCAAAACTATTCAAGGCAAAAGATGGAGTTACAACAGCTTGGTATGTTATCATATTCAATTTTTTATTGAAATATTTACATATTCATGCACAGGAATCTTTATCTCATTGACTACCTCACATCACATCCCAATGCCACTGAAGGGGAGTTTGCTCAATTAAACTTAGTCAATCTTCAGAATATATTTGACTTTAAGTGGCAGATAGTTTTGATGGTAATTAGATAATTTCAGTAGTAAACAGATGGTATCAGATAGATTGTTAAAAATACATTTTGTAATTCTCAGACCAGACATGATAAGACCTGATATATTCAGATATATGCAGATGAATTGATTCTGTTGTTTTTAGACTAAACAGGACGAGGCCAGATGAGGTCAGATAGAAACTTATACACATTCAGATGTGAACCAATAAAACCTTACAGAACCGTAAGAAAATCTAGGAAGTGGGTAAATTTTTAGATCTGATTTAATCCTTATAGAGTCTGATATAACCTGATAGGCCATGACCAGCCCAGAGCCAGTTCTTACTGGGCTTAAAGGCTAATGTGGTTTAAATAAAGAAAGTGACTTTTTATTGAGAAGAGGGCATACTCCAGTGCACTATACTGAAATGTGCAGACAAGGAGTGTCTGGTATCCTATATGGACATGAATGGCTACAAAGCATGGATGCTCTAAGACTCTGAGAGTACTACCTTGGGCATTATGCCTCAGTTTGCTCATGTGTACATAATTGCTGTACATGTAAGGGCAACCTCTAGAGGCTGTGGCTCAGTCACACAGCTGGCAGAGGGAGATCCAAAGTGTATTAGAGTATGTACTGACAATATCATAATAACTACTCACCTGGCAGAGGGAGATCCAAAGAAAACAAGTCTAGGGATTCCCTATGCCAGGTTGGATGCTTCTGGGGCTTCTGAAGCATGGGAAACAACTGTACAGTACAACAAAACCTTAAAAACTCGAAAATTGACTAACCAAACAACTGTGCAAACAAGGCAGGAAAACTCTGGACTTTAGAAGTCAGAAAGGCAAACTCTGGCTTATATAAGCAGTCTGGAAGCGGTGCTAAAGGGCCCACACTTGTCTGAATGGTAGCTAAAGAACCAGAGCATCTCAAGAGCTGAGAGTAGTACTAACAGATAATGTTGAAAGAATAGAACCAGTAAAATGAAATAATGTCAGAAGAAATAAAAGAATGAATGAAGGGAGAGTGAAGAGATAAGGAGTGAGAAAAGGAAGAAATGAGGAGAAATGAGGAGTCCCCTGACAGTACAGGAGTTAGACTCTCTACTTGCATTGCAATTGGGCACCATGGAGAGCCATGCTATAGTGCAGTACAGGACTAATGTAACAGTCCAAACACCTGGCTCATATAGCCAGGAATATATAGATGTAGCAAACTTTGATCACTGTGATATGATATTAGGACCACCATTCATGTGGCATAACTAAGTCATGCTAGACTTTGAGCACTATCAAGTGCTGGTGAATGAGAAAGTCATCCCAGCAGAATATGCTATTGTGGATAATACTTATAATTGTCTTCCATGTCACCACACAGGAGAAGCGCAAAGATGCTCTGTGACTTGGTCAGCAAAAAGTGCCAATAGTGGAGGATAGGGTTGAAGAGGCACAAGCAATGCCTGGGCTAAGCTCAGACTACCAGGCAGTAATGATGAGTGAGGAGGAATATCAAGCTTCTAAGACAACTAATGAGCAAATACTCACTCTGGACAATCAAGACATAAAGCCTCCAAATAAACACCAGAAGGTGAAAAATAATGAAGAATCAGAAGACATATGTCCACCTACATTGTTATGAGTCAAGATGAAGAACTTGCAAAACAGTAATTGTTGACTAGGAAGGTCTATTAGATTAGCTGATATATGTAGTCATGTGGTTATAGAAGTGAATTCATGTCAATGTGTCTCTTAGCCTCAGTTGTTCTCTCTATCATTAAAGACAGATATATCTGAGGTGATGAGCATATTTTTCCTTTAATTAAGTATTATTCTGATAGCTTATACTTTAGCTATTTTCTGTCCATAGGTATGATAATCAAGTTGTTTTCTCTATCATGAAAGACAGATATCTGAGTTGCTATTTTCTGTCTATAGGCTCTCATTTTGATCCAGCAGTAATCAAGAGGCAAATACCTCAAAATGTGAGGACACATAGTTCTTATGAGAGCAACCAGCTCTCTTGCCTGAGTATAACTGGTGTAGTACTTGGTAGAAGTATTACTTGATAGTTCTGAGGCTTGCTAGTGTAGAATATGACCTTGAATTCACACTGACTTTGACGACAAAATGGATAATTATTGTTTTGAATGTGTTTAATAATTTTGCAAAACACCAAGGTTTTGAGGAATTATAATATTGAATGAGAATAATAATATTCCCACAAGTCAAGGTTTCTTAACAAACTCCGGCCTAAGCAATTCACTTCCTGGGAATCACTGAGCCTTTGCCTATCAATTGCCTGTCTATTCTCTACTAAACTTGGGCTATTTATACTGTTTTTCTGGTGCACAGACCACTATCTACACCTGACTCTTTGTTGTAAACTCCCCAGCCTCCAGAATATATTTGATAGTCCAATTTCTCTTTTGAGAGGCCTGTTTTGGTGCCACCAGTTCCACCATTCCTCCGGATGTTTCTGATTGCCACTTCCCCATTTGCTTCTGCTCTATTTAGCACAATCCCATTTATAGATCCTTCTTTCCCCTTTTAGTGCTTCCCTGCATTCCATGCTTCTCTTTTTTCCCCTTTTAGCTGTGTCATTGGCAGATCTAATTTTTGATCCAGATCACCACAATTTGATTCCATTTCATCACTTCTGCCGGCTCCCATGCTTCTCCTCCCCATTACAGTGGTTGGACTATTGTTGAGCTGATAGCTTGAGCTAGTCCTTGCCTGTTGTTCTGTACTTTTCTGTGTATTTATTGGGATGTTTTGAGAGATATATTTTTGTTGAGACTGCTACCAGGAGGCTTACAGTTTTCAGCCCATAATTAAATGTTTATTCTGACTTCTGGTGCATGATGTGTCCCTGACTGCTGGTACAGCATTGTATCACTAGGCATATGATCTTTGAATGCCACAGGAATAAAATGAGTTGGTGGCAGCCACTTGTGCACAAAATACATACCAGCAACAGACAAACATTGTCTACAAGTATTGGCTGCCAGCTATGCATAAAGTATCTGTAGCATACTCAATTAAATGAGAAGAGAAAACCCTTGTGGCCTCCAAGACAGCAAGATTGGTCCCACCACTGAGGTTGCATGTACCTAATGAAGGTGTGGATTGGGTGCATGCAATACACAAGCAATATGAACAGCAGATGTGCCCACCTCACTGATATGGTTGAGGTACTTTCTTCAGTACATCATAAGAGAAAATGGAAGGTGACAAGCCTTTATAAAGATGATATTCCTCAGTTGCATCAGTTTGCTTCAATCATAGATAAATTCACCAGCAATATAATGCAATTTGAAGATTGTAACATCTCAGCTATATTTCAGATGTTGATGGCCTCTATATTCCATGATGTGATAGGATGGTTCATGCATGTCTATGTAGATGATATATTCATCTATTCAGATTCCATTGAGGAGCATAAACAGCACCTCAGAGTCATGTTTGAATGACTATGCAAGTACAAGCTGTACTTGAAATAGAAGAAGTGTAAGCTATATGCACACAGTATAGACTGCCTTGAGCATGTCATCAATGAGCAGGGTATTCACTTACACCACAGAACTGACATCCAACAATTTGTTGGCCTTGTCAATTATATATCAAGCTTTTTGCCTGATGTTACTGCATATACTGGGCTACTCATGGCTGTGACACAGAACGGGTCACTGTTCAGTTGGCATCTGCTACATCAGTGGTGCTTCAAAATGATAAAGAGGATATGCACTAAGATCCTGGTCATTCAACCTATTAACCCAAATAGATAAGCCTATTTGGCTCATATGTGATGTGTCTAAAACAGGCATTGGGGCTATGTATGGCCAAGGAAGCAGCTGGCAGACATGCCACTCAGCAGGGTTTATATTGAAGAAGTTTACTACCACCCAGCAAGACTATGCTGTGCACAAGCTGGAGACTCTAGCAATACTTGAGTTTCTCCTCAAGTGAGAAGATAAGCTGATGGGATATTCCATCCATATCATTACTGACCACAAGGCAATTGAGTTCTTTAAAACTCAGGTGAACTTGTCATTGCATCAGCAGCAATGGATCAACTACATGTTGAAATATCAGTTTGACATCACCTATTGATACGTTGCCCCTCTGGTGCGCCAGTATGATTGAACCTTGGATTGAGTAGCTCAGTGTTCCCAGGGAGTGAATTACTTAGGCTATTTGATCTAAAAGTAAGTAAGGCACTTTAGCTCAGTGGTTAGAGCATCATAAGGGGCGCATACCCAAGAGGTCGTTGGTTCAATTCCAACAAGTGCTGCTTGCTTTTATGGGAAACCTTGTGTCCAGTCTATTACTATATTAAAGGTGAACTCAATAAGGTAGTGGACTGCTTATCTTACTACTTTGAGAGTGATGCAGTCAGGAAGGCTCATAAGCCTCATGAGTATGTGCAAGCAGACTGCTGTATTGATCCTGATGAAGAGTATTTTCCTTTTTACTAGTATCAAGAGGTCAAGGAGCATATCTCAGAAGTATGCATGATGTGCAAGAATGGATGGAGACAAAGCACTTGCCTCAGAGAGCAGCACAAAGAACAGAACATCCCTGCTGACTTGTCAAGGCAGACCAAGGCTTGGAAACCAGCATTTTCTGGAGTGCCCATGTCAGGGGACTCCTCATTTCTTCCTTTCTTCACTCCTTATCTCTTCACTCTCCCTTTATTTATTCTCTTATTTTTTCTGACATTATTTCATTTTACTGTTTCTATTCTTTCAACACTATCTGTTAGTACTATTCTCAGCCCTTGAGGTGCTCTGATTCTTTAGCTACCATTCAGACAAGTGTGGGCCCCTCAACACTGCTTCTAGACTGCTTACATAAGCCAGAGTTTGCCAAAGTTTGCCCCTTATTTGTGCAATTGTTTGTGTAGGCAATTTTCAAGTTTATAAGGTTTTGTTGTACTATACAGTTGTTTCTTATGCTTCAGAGGCCCCAGAAGCATCCAATCTGGCATAGAAAATCCCTAAACTTGTTTTCTTTAGATCTCCCTCTGCCAGGTGAGTAGCTATTATGATATTGTCAGTATATATCCTAATTAACTTTGAATCTTCCTCTGCCAGCTGTGTGACTGAGCCACAGCCTCTAAAGGTCACACTTACAGCCCAAGTGTCTCAAACATGACTTCATCTCAGCTTCTTAGCCTGGAGAAGGATAACTTCCATAAGAAAGTGGCACAGGAGTATATACATAACTTCTGTTTTGTCAAGGTTATCAGCAACCCCAATGACCATCTGCAATTCAGGCAAGAGCCTGATGGCATATTGATGACAGATAACCATCAAAGAGTATTAGTGATATTGTACTTATATTTTTGTACAACAAATTCTGAGGCTTTGTTATTTCTAAATAACTATCTTAATTTTACTCTGACTTGATGTGTAGAAAGTTGGTATATAATTTTGTAAATCTAGTAGGAATAAACTATATAATGGAAGACTCAACAAATTGGCTCTAAGGTATCTGCTCTCTGGAGATCCTGATTCCAATAAGTTAGTATTGTCAGGGGACTCTCATTTCTTTCTTTTCTCACTCCTTATCTCTTCACTCTTTCTTTATTCATTTTCTTATTTCTTCTGACATTATTTCATTTTACTGTTTTTATTCTTTCAACACTATCCGTTAATACTACTCTCAGCCCTTGAGATACTCTGGTTCTTTAGCTACCATTCAGACAAGTGTGGGCCCTTCAGCACTACTTCCAGACTGCTTATATAAGCCAGAGTTTGCTTTTCTGACTTCTAAAGTCCGGAGTTTTCCTGCTTTGTTTGCACAGTTGTTTGGTTAGTCAATTTTCAAGTTTTTAAGGTTTTGTTGTACTGTACAGTAGTTTTCCATGCTTCAGATGCCTCAGAAGCATCCAACCTAGCATAGGGAATCCCTAGATTTGTTCTCTTTGGATCTCCTTCTGCCAGGTGAGTAGTTATTATGATATTGTCAGTACATACTCTAATACACTTTGGATCTCCCTCTGCTAGCTGTGTGACTAAGCCACAGCCTCTAGAGGTTGCCCTTACAAATTTCCTCTGTTGGCAGACATTATGGCATGAGTAAATCCTCCTTGAGGTTTCCCACTTTCCTTTCCTCTCTCTTTCTCCCTGCAATAACTTGAGGCTGCACACCTCCTCTTCCCTCCTTTCTCCACTTCTGACACTAGTGTACGTCCATAAAAGGACCCTGCAAACCTATGCAGGCCTATGCAAGCCATCAGCAGACATCTATGCAGACCTATATTGACTTACTCAAATCTATGCAGGCCTATACAGGCCTGTGCAAGGCACCAGCAGATATCTGCACAGGCCTACATAGGTCACAGAGCTGGTTGGACCCAAAAAAAAAGTAACTCATCCTCTTGGCCCTATGTCTGTGGAGGGAATCAAACCTTCAGCCTTGGAGAAGCCTCCAGCAATAGTACACTGACAATCTAACCATTGTACCACAGGTCCATTACTAATGAATAGAATCAAAGGTCAGATAACATAATAAATGGCCACCCATCTATATCTCTGCAGGACCCCATATGGATATTTAGAAGTGGAAGGGGAGTGGCATATCCTCTAAAAGAGTTTTTGTGGCTTGAAAGGGATATTAGCATCATCTGTCATCAGCTGGCCATCAACTGGCATCTGTCAGAGTTTGTTGGCAGCTGTCAGAACCTGATGTCAGATCAGGGGGAAGCAGGAAAGCAGGGTACATATGGCAGACAAGAGTGGCATGTGAGGTAGTGTGGAGAGTGGAGAGGATGGCACTAGGGAGAAAAAGGAGAAAGGACAGAAGGGGATGCATGAGTGTCTACTGTCTGCTGGCATGCCAGCAGATGGTAGCAGACATCAGCATATGAGCTAGCTGATATTAGTGGTGCAAAACCAGTCCAGTAGTTTAGTGGAATATTTGTGTATTGATATTCAATATTGTGTACAGTGGTGGGTTTGACTCTCTCTACTCTACCTTAATAGTATCTAATGGTGTGTTTTTATACAGGTACATTTTTGCTCTACATGTATACCATACTGACTTGTAGTAAGCACCTGTGGTACAATAAAATATTAATAAATTGATATTGCATATTGTGCATAAGAGGCAGGTTCAACTCCTGCTAGTACACATTATATAATAGCAGCAGGCCGCTGACATTTGCTAGCATCATTAATTTGATCTGTTCAAAACCCCAGAGATTTTTGCAGAGAGATAGGATAGATGAGTTTGTGCATGTGATCAGTTGATAACATGCTGTGGCTGGCTTCTTTTATGCTAGTCTCTGTGACAAAGATAGCCAGCCCTGGTGTATCATCACTTGTCATGTGCGCTGCAATAAACACATGTGCAAGTTCTTCCACCTTTCTCTCTTGGGTAATTTCTAGAGTTTTGAACAAATCAACTTAAATGATGCTAGTGGATGGTCCTGTATAAAAATGACAAATATCTTAATAGAGCCTGTAAGCCCTGGTAAAATATCCATTTATTGGCTTGCTAGCATTATCAAGTTGATTTGTTCAAAACTCTAAAAATTACTGAAGAAAGATAAGATGGAGGAATTTGCACATGTATTTATTGCAGCACACATGACAAGTGATGATATATCCTGGCTAGCTATCTTTTTCACAAAGACCAGCACAAAGGTAGGCAGCCACAGTATATCATCAACTTATCACATATACTGGAATGAACACATGTGCAAACTTATCCATTCTATCATTTTGCAGAAATCTCTAAAGTTTTGAATAGATCAATTAATGACACTAGTGGATGCCAGCGGCCTGCTGCTATTATATAATGTGCACTAGCAGGAGTCAAATCCACTTCTTATGCACAATATAAAATATCGATTTATCAATATTCCATTGTACCACAGATGCTTACTACAATTCAGGATGGTGTATATGTAGTGCATAAATAGAACCATACAGAATTTAAATGGATAGTGTTATCAATTTTTACTTGTAGTAAATTGACAGAGGATGGAAGGGGTTCACTGAAGTGGTATCCTGTATATGGACAGATCAAATAATTTACCGCAACTGGTTCATCTGTATTGAATTGACAATATTAGACTGATATTTATTTACACCATAGAAGTATATAAGAAAGAGAAAAAACATAGGATGTAGCAGAATATTAGACTGATATTGATTTACATCATAGCCATGTACAGTAAGCATCTGTAGTGTAGTAGAATATTCCCAATTGTTATTCCTTGTATCTTGTAATGGGTGGGTTCGACTCCCACTACTGCATTTACATCAAACTGTCAGGAATTTTTGACCTGCTTAGCTGATTGTTATTTACTACACATGGAATATTAGACTGATATTTATTTATATCATAGCAGTATTCAATAAGTGTCTGTGGTGTAGTGGAATGAGTATTCATTGTATCTTGCAATAGGTGGGTTCAATTCCTACTAGTGCATTGATATTAAATTGTCTAGAATTTTTGATCTGCTTAGCTAATTGTTATTTACTACACAGTATAATAAACAAAGTAAAATTTATCAAGGAATAAATCAAACTTTTTTTGTAATTTAAACAGAGTCATATGATATCTATTTTCAAAACTTGCTTTGTGTAAAGTTCTTGTCTGTTTCTTTAATCCTCCATCTGCCATGTTTAATGAAGAACTCCATCAACAGGTTGTTAACATGGATATTTGAGTATTATACCTTGCTCACAGAGGAGACCTGCATCAACTCAAAAGACAGCTGAAGGACCTGGTAAGATACAAGCACTTCTGCCTAATAGACATGCACTAACAGTTGTCCTATAGACTGATATGTGGGTGACAACCAGCCAGGTCCAGGGTGACAAGAAACTCCTTCTTGATGCCACGAGAAGTTTCATCAACAAAGTTATTCCGCTACTCTAAAGCAAGTGAGTGCAAAGAACAACTGAGGCTGGTCTATCAATAGCACTGGCATGAAAAAACCAAATAGGTCATAGGCCAGCAGCAGGAGATTTGTCTGGTCTGTCACCAATTTCAAAGAAGAGAAAATGACTAAATCCTCTGGCAGCAGAAGATTTGTCTGGTCCATTGCTAAATTTCAAGAAGCAAAAATGGGTGACCTACATTGGTCAATGTCCTCCTGGTACTTATTATCAACAGAAGGAGCAGGAGGACAAAAATGAGGACGAGAAAGAGGAAGAACAAGAAGGCAGGATACTGAAGGAGAAAATTACCAGAGGGATGCTGTTGAGCAAAGGTATCTGAGGACAGCACCTTATCACAAGAATCAGCACATCAGCCCCCCTTGCCAATATTGTGCAAGTAAGCAGCTATAGTATGTCAGAATAAAGAGTGGCACTGTACGCAATCCTTGCTAGCTCATTTATAAATAAACATATAGTCTGACAATTGTTAAAAAAACCATCAAGCCTGGCAACAAGAGAAAGGGAAAAAAACCACCGACAAAGAAGTCAGTGATGATTATTGAGAGTGATAACAGTATGAAACTCTTTCCCTGCTCAAATAGCTAACCAATAGTTAGCAGATGAACTAGCCAGTCCAATTCTCCACTCGTCTCTCTAGTTTGTCAGCTTAGGATGATGTGGCAGTGCATATAACAGGGCACAGTAGACTTGGACCCATTACTGAAGAGGACGAACCCACTCCTGACCCCACTGCTGACTAATTTCCTGCCACTGCTGACATATCTATTCCTATTGATGACACCTCTGCCTTTGCCACTGACCAATTCTATCCTGCCGCTGACTTATCTGCTTTCACTATTGCTCTATCTCCACTTCAACAAACATCCTCACAGACATCTTCTGCATAAACATATCTGTCACCCCCTCAACCATCTTTCGTCCCTCTGCCAGTCCCTGCCAAGGACCCTCTCCCTGGCTCAACGGGACAGGCTTGCAGCAACTCCCAAAGTAGTTGGCCACTGATGCAATGGACCCGATCATCTAGTTGGCTTACTGAGAGATGGAAGGCAATAGAAGAAAAGTGAAGATGGATGGTTTAAGATGATTATTGCACAATATTTTTTTTGTTATGATAGACATTGCTACATTTTTGTAATACTATAGTTTACAAAAATGTAATGTAACTTTTCCCCCTCCTCTACATCAATGATGGCGGACTAGTTGAATGACCTTAGTGTGGCTGCTACTCCTTTTTGCTGATATAAACATATCAATGTATTGAGCTGCATACTCCTGTAACATTTGTGCTTGAGACTTGCAGAGTCACTTGGAATTTGTTGACAATTGGTTAGGCAATGCCTTGCGCTTCTTTTAGTTTTGTAATGCTGGCCTTCCCTCACCTTTAAATTGGTCATTGTCCTCATTTTGAAGAATATCAAGCACTTTTCTTGACACTCTATATCTGGAGGGTCTGGATGGCTCCATCCTCTTTGTTATAAAAAGTAGATGGTAATGGCATCTACTACTGCTGTATAATCACCACATTCATCATGACAGACTTGTCATGAGCAGAAACTGATACAGTTGGTTAGGATTCATTGTGAACTGTGGATCTGTTGTAGCGCTGAGGCTGTGGAGTATGCAGTGAGCATAAGACAGGAGGTTTCTCTTGTAAGTCAGACAGTAGTGTATATGGTATGCTAGATAACAGAGAAAGTGTAGGCTCTAGTTGCCACTTCAAGTTGGCTCTATATCTGGTGACTAAAGTGGATCCACCATCAGTGGCTCCATTATTAGCAATGGTACTACTGTTTCCATTGACTACTGCTGATGGTGTTGGCCTCTGCTTCCAATTTTTCCCTTTATTTTTGTGTATAGCTTTATGTACTGCTGCTGCTGCCACATTTTTTTCACAATCAGCTTAGGTGCTGTACTCAGCAGCTACTGGCTGCTTGTGACAGTTGAAATAAGCTGTCCAGTGGCAGGTGTCACCTGATCTATACTGTTATTGACGGTCTCTCCAGAAGTTTAGCAGATGCAATAGCTTAGGCTGACCAAAATTATGGAGATCTTAGAATATCAGACCCTCTGAAAGATACCTTGAATATATGAATTACTAATCATTGGTCCTCACTGCCTTGTAAGAAGCAGATTCATACCAGTAACCAGATGCAATTTCTGATGGAGTGATCAAATAATAAGCAAAGGTAAAGAAAACTAGCATTCACTGTAATGAGTATTTAGATAGTCCCAAAGAAGCATTTCCAATTCTGCCCAAGTTTGAAATATATTTGGTCCTGAATCTGCTTGTAATATTGGAAATCCTATCCAAATCAAGGATGAGGTCATGGCATGTAAGGATAGGAGGGGTCAAATCATAGATGATTGAATGTTGGATGGCATGTTTCTACCAAGGAAAGCAGACATGTAATCCATCATCTTCTTGTTGAGGTTACTAACAAGGTCAGAAAAGAAGTCTTGGAAGGTAGGTCAGTTAGCATGGGGCAAGTATGACATATTGTCATGACTATAATTGGTGTCAAAATTGTTTAAAGAATGATGGCACCACATATATTTTAATAGTCATGCCTTTATCTGCATACCAAATAACAACAATCCAACTCAACATGTTCATCTCTTTAAATTGAAGCACATCTGCATCATCTACATGCTTCAAACCATGCTTTCAGGCCTTCCTGGAGAGACAACCATTAGATAGTGGAATCAAGCAGACAGATGTACAACAAATAGAGGACAGATGGGAGACAGATGGAGTACTAACTTGCACTGAATTTCTGGTGGATTTTCTTTTTTGCTCCATTCTGCTGCCAGCTTCTGTAAATGACTTTCCTCCTGCAGTGTCAGTTGATACATAACATTTTTGACAGCCACATTGTATTGTGCAAATGCATCCAATCCTGAGGCATTGTGATCCTTACCCCTCAACAAGTTCTGAATCTCCTTATTTATCTCCTTTGCTATTGTCTGCTGGACAACATTTTGCAGTGAAGTTTTTAGGAGCACCTTTGGATCTTTATGCTGGTAATAAGGGTGCCAGTAATTCTTGATATACTAGACAACCTTCTATTCAAGCAAATAATGTCTAGTTCTTTGCAATGAGTTGCTATACCTACTTTTGATTCTCTCTGCCCACTCTTCCCCTATCTTTGGCTCTGTCCCCTTAATGGCCCAGTAGTTGAAGATATCCATTAGAATTTATTCTTCAAGATAGCAGTCCAAGCTTTAGGAGTAGTTGAGGAGTGGTAGAGTTCCTTGTATGGTTCAAAGATAGATATTTCTTCCATTGTAAATATTGGTTTTACTTGTCTTTTCTTTGGTAAAAATATTGGTTCAGGTGGTTGCAGGAGAGCAGACATGTTTGTAGACAATATAATTTTCTCCAACCACACAGTTTTCAACTAAAGGATCACATGATAAAATATACATTTTTGTTCAGTGTCTCCTGATGACAGATGGATTCTGTTTGTCATTGACAGATAGGGTCTGCTGTTTGCTGATATCTGGCCTATCCAAATTGTGGCATATTGCTGATATTGATGAGCAGTCTCATTAAATCTCTGGTACAATGGCTAGGTCCTGGCCATAGATATTTGATTATAAACCTGAACTCTTTGAAGAAATGCAAGTAACTAAAAACAACAGTCATTAGGCAAAGGGACCTCATTCTGTTTGCTGAGGAAAGGACACAACTTCCTCAGAACACATGAGGGTTGCCAGTCCTCATAACACAACAGCTACCACTGGGTCTTGTTCTCATTGTAACTGGTGCACCACCTGCAGCATTTTCAGATGATGATAACTTTGCACACTTGAACAATAATCCAACAGTAGATGATGTAGATGATATAATGCCCCTATCTATAAGGCATGTAAAGGTGATTTGAATGTATGCTATCATTGAGAGCAGATTATTCAAGTTCATATATAGACACAGGCAGATTATTTTATGACTTCATCAACTATGTTCCACAGTTGCTCAATAGATTGCCTAATCGTGAATCAATGAATGATGTTACTGATTGCCTTGCTTGTTCTGACCATTAACTAGCATGATGGCAATGCTGTGATTGCATTGGGTCTAAATTATTCTGTCACAGATGTTTCTGCTGCATGCACTACTCCAACCTGTTTCACTGACCTGAAGTATGGAATAGTAAGTATTTTCAACCAATGAATATGTCAGACACTGGAGGGTATTTCTATATCCAACACAATTTATTGTATGCAAACTGTCATCAAGGGAAGGTCAGAATCAGGGCTCTTGAGGACCACAAGCAGAAAAAGGATATTCAGGAGCAAGAGTTTCTACAACTCAAATATTGAATAGATGTTGAACTTCCATTAGCAGATAGTGACTCAGGACATCTGGCAGTGCATCCATCTATGACTTCAGATTTCCTGAGCAGACTTCAGGATGCCAGCCTTGATTAAATCATGGAAGAGGAAGAGCAACAGAAACTAGAGAATAATGTGCCAATAGAAAAATCAGCTAGCTACAAATGAGTTCCATATAGACAGATATAATTGTTTTGGAAATCCAATATAATGGATTGTTCACACAACTGGAGTACACTACATGACTGTCATATGTGAATGTTCTGAGATAGATGTCTTGGTGGAGGATACCATCTGCTCGCAGCTGGTCCCCAGTACATTTGATTGGACACAAACATATTTTACAATAGCTGTGCTGAACAACTTCTGTCTGACAAATCTAGAGTGCAAAGCATCCGCCTACCAGTACTGGCAGAAAATTGCAAGAAAAACTTCCTCAATTGCATCTTCTGGTGAGGTAGATAACTTTTACCGTGAGCTATGTCAAATTTCTCATTCATGATAGTGGCTAAAGAAGTTGAAGTAGGCAGGCTTCAGACATGATGAATTGAGGCACCCCATGGTGCCAGACCATGGTAAACTTGTAATATTCTGTCCAACTTGTCCTCAACCAGAAGTCAATCTTCCATCCAACTAAAAAGAAGATCCTGTTTGGTGGAAGTTCAATTGTTTTTTAATAATAGACAGCAACTTCAAGGCAGGTCACATTCAATATTCTAATCCTGCTCATGATATATGGCATTCAGAATGTGGTGGTATAATGGCCAGGAGGGATGAGCTCATTTACTATCTCAAGCACACAAAGGAACAGCCAATGGTAAGTGATATTCTTTAACTCTACTTGTCCACTATCTGCTCATCAATTCAATTCTGTCCATTGGCCATCTGCTAGACTTCTGTCTGTCCAGGGAACAGCTTGTGAAAATACATTCAAAGCTATTGAAAAGGCCCTGATGATGAACAAGTTCTGTAATATTACTGGTATTGTTGCAATAGCATGTACATGGCACAGCTGCTTTGCTCCTAATAGTGTAACAAACTTGACCCATGGTAAAAGCCAGATTTACACAGACTTTTCCATCACACAGGCAGTTAAGACAACCAACATAGATGGGATTCAGCGTCTCCTACTGGTATATGACATAGCATGCCAGTGGTGTGTCAAATTTTCAAAATAGCTTGCTAAAGCTGGAGAAGTCCTGCCAGATAATCTACTTCAATAGAACTTTTTCATGTCCATGGGCATAAGAAGGATTGTTTTTTCTGCTTTGCCCTGTCCTTTATTTCTGGGACTGGTCATTTGGCTGGGGAGATAATTGAAAGTCTCTGATCTACACTCAATGAAGTCTTACAGATGGCCCATACAGCTATCTTGTCACATCAGGCAAAAATCTTGATGATTACACATGTGATTCAAACTGGAAGAAGCTGCTTAATACGGTTCCATTTTTATGTTGAAAGTACATGACTGCTGTTGAGATGAGAGATGCAGCCATTCAATATTTCACTGATTGATTTGTCAGAATATCAACAGATTTACTAATAAGCTGAGAAGCCAGGATAGCTAAGGCAGAAAGGCTCTGAGAGGAGAGAAACTGAAAAGCAATAGATGTTCTGAAAGCTTATAGAATGACCTTCAATAATGCAAGTGAAGACCAAATGGCAGCAGACAGTGGAAACCACTCAACAGATGTTGCAGCAACAGATATTCATTTCTTCTGAATTCAACTTGCTCATGACATTGAGGAGCAGCAGTAAGATGTATTGCTGATGGCCCAATCTATCTCACTAATTGGAAGCTCAGAATTGCAACTCAAAACCAGGTTTGCCATTTGAATTGCCATGCAAGCAATGATGACCAGCAAAAGATTGAGGCAGAAAAAGAACTATTAAGGATTTGACTCAATGTCCTTGCTGCTTCTCAGAACAGAAGCAGGTTTATTGCTAGTGGAAGGCAAACTGCCCTCCTGGAACCTAATAAAGGTTTCAGAGCTTTTGACAACAATAAAATGACAGAAAATGGATAGCCAGTAAATCTACTGGTACTGCCAGTGGATAACCTTAGACCAATAAATATAGTTGTTTCAGAAGATTTTGAAATCTACTTCCCATCTATAATCATGAATAATGTCTTACTATTAACAATGATAGAACGCAATCTGTGCTTGATTCAAATTAAAAGGCTCCTGCAAGCCCTTTAGGAATTTATTGCAGAAAAATCATTCCTATATTTTCACATTGTCCAGGTTGCCTCAAGCAAGAATGTGAAAACTTGAGCTTGCATATCTCTTTAAAAAATCCAGGCCTCAATCTTAGTGAAGGCTTATGCCTATACATGATGCCACAGTGCTATGCTGTAACTAAGATCAAACTCCAGCATTTAGAGAAAGTATTTGGTTTTACCAAAAGCAAATTTGAATGCAAGCACAGCTATACAAGATCTCAACATTCCTAATTTATTAAGAATCAAGATATCTTGGATATAATTCTGATATAGAATCTGAATGTGAGTCCTCTTGTTAATATTTCTATTATCTTTACATCTATCCATAAACATATCTCTTTAGTTAATTATGTTCATTATCTATGTGCTAGAGCACAACACAACAGATGGACAGAGGAATGTCAGCTTGTCACAAGTGAAATGGAGTAGACAGTTTGGTATTTCTTCAACCAGGCAAATATTTGATCAAAGTGTGATATGTCAGTAAAGAAAAGAAGTCTCCAGTGATATGCCCACAAAAAGATGGCCATGTGGCAAGAATTGGCCTTGATGGCAATTGATAAATTTAAGTGGATGCTTTCCAATTTTATTCTTCCCAAACTGCAAGAAATCTGCTATGAAAATGGTAGATGCAGAGACAAATTGATGTGATGGATATAGAGATGGATTGAAATGATGGATGCAGAACATTATTATAGCTTGCTTTCATCAGCAGATAATTGGAACAGATTTGTGACAGTCACATGCAATGGAATTGTTGAAAATCACTTTTGTTTACAAGGCACAAAAATCTGATACATAGCAGTATTTGCTTCTACTAGCAACAGTGCAATGGCATCTATTTTTATATCACACAATGTCCTGTCCCAAGCTACTGTATTAGAAAATTTGCAAGAAGTTGTTGACTACATTGAGTTGTGCCTCATTGCAGCACTTTCTATATTTGGCAATCTTGTGCCAAGTCTTGAAGCAGAAGAGGCATGTATTATCCAGAATCTAGACAAGGAGTTGGTAAGATAACTTTAAAATGTGTAAATATATTAGGATCTGACTGTGTGCCATAGAACTTTGTATTATCATATCTGGGGGCTGCATCACTGAATAATGTGGTCTGCAATATCCCAGACATTATTAAAAGCATGAGCCAATTTTTCCTCTCCAAAATCAGCAAACCTTGTCCACAGAGATCCTGGAGTTTGTTGATGGCCACCAAGATTTAATCAGAAATCTGTATGGCTATGATTGGTAGAACCATATTGGCTGAGAGAATGTTCAGATTTTAAGCAATAAAACACTGAAGCATTGCCTTCTTGTATATCAGCAAGGCTTCTACTCTCTTGAAAGCTTCTTGGCATGCAACTGCCAGCTGCCCATGATATTGCCATTTGCATATGGAATGGTGTCCATCCCACCATCAAATGATTTGCTCCATGTATTTGCAGATAGCGAATCTGCCAGGGGCCACCAGCAGATGCTTCTAGCCTTAGACAAGTGGCAATTGTTAGATAGGACAGAACATGTTCCAACAGCCAATGATATGATCCACCTGTTTGCTGGCAGCAAGTCTGTTGTTGCTTCCATTGTCAGTTCCATTGCCAGGTCCATGGATCCTGCTCAGACAGGCCAATTAACAGATATTGATTTTCATATCAACAGTATTGATAGTGAGCAGCCTAATCCTCAAGACTGCCTCTCCATGGCCCATCCTACTACTCTCCCTGATATCAACTTTCCCCAATGGCCATCCTTGATGCATATTGAATTCTTGAATCCACAACATCTATTCCACCACCTCTATAGTTAGGGTAAATCTGAACTGGTGTATGGCTCTACAATGAAACACTCTTATGTTGTGGTTCAACCAGCATCCCAACTTCCTTCTGCCCCAGCAGCTCATATCTGCTGGACATTCATAGAGCTGGGAGAAACTGACAATGACCAGGTGAATATCCCTAATCTATCCATTAGTGACCCTGACTTAGAAGGTATCCCTTCTTTGTTCATTGTAGTGGATGATGAGATGGAAGACAAATCTTTGCTGCCTTTGTTCATTTCTGTGGAAAGAGGAGATGAAAGAGAAATTCCTGCAGAAGAGGAGATGGAAGAGGATTTTTTGCCTCCTTTGTTCATTCCTGCAGAAGAGGAGATAAAAGATGATGATTTGCCTCCTTTGTTCATTCCTGCAGAAAAGGAGATGGACAAATAGAAATTCAGAGGGGTGGACATATGGCAACCAAGAACAAAGAAAACCTTCCGCTGCTACTTGTTGTAATGGCAGAAGAGACAGATGGAGGTATGACATCCAATGATAAAGAAAATCTTCCACTGCTTTTTGATATAACAGCTCTGAGCCATATATACTGAACAACTTTGCATTTTTGACAGTGAACTACCTGCTTGATGAGGATTTCTTCTATTCAGACACATTACATGGATCTAATGAAGAGGAGAAATACACATTGAATGAGTAATTTAATTATTAGTTACTATAATTCATAGCTTTTCTGTTGGTTATTTTTTGTTAAAATTAACCTATGCCACTCTCATGGACAGGAGATGGGACACATCAGCAAAAAACCATATACTATTTAATAATTACACAAGAGAAACTCAAACCCTACAATTGTGCACTAGAAGGAACATAAACTGACAATATTCTACTAGACCACAGGATGTTGTGTAGATTATACATAAATATTGCTTTAGTATCATTTTACTACAGACATTTCAATTAATTCAGCAGGTCAAAAGACATTATTATATGTCATTAAGACAAAATTATACAAGTCAGTATGGTTAGGTTGGTAAATTCATTTGATCCATTCATCTGCTCATGGACAGGGCACAGGTCTACTGGACTTGTTTCCTCCTCTTTTAGCTCAGTATCAGCTCTACTAAAATATTTGTTATTTTTATACAGGATCTAACATGCACTGTGTTAGGAACAGCCACTGATGTCACATGAGATGTGATAGATGTGATACATGAACAATGGTCATTGAGCCACCGAGATGGCCACCATACTGCTTTGTCCATATCTTGGTGGCCACCATACTGCTTTGTCCGTATCTTGGTGGCCACTATACTGCTTTGTCCATACACACATATATAACTCAAACACTCCACATAGAATACCCTCAGTTTGACTTATACACAACTGAGGGTACGTTACGATACACTTCACCTACATACACCATACTCACTCGCACCTAGATTAAACTTATATGTATTTGATCTAGGTACTTACAATATCAGTTTGACTTATACACAACTGAGGATTAAACTTACGTGTATTTGATCTAGGTGTGAATCACTCATCAGATAGTCTATACCAGTTCCAACACACTGCTGTCTACTAATGTCTGCTAATGTTTGCTAGCATCAATCTATTCAAAACTCCTTGCAGCATATGTGATAAATAATTATCTGCTAACGTCTGCTAGTGTCATTCATTGGATCCATTCAAACTCCAGAGATTACTTGAGAAGTTTGGGATGAAGTAACTTGCTATATGCTAAAGCAAGGTTGTCCAACCTAAACTTCTCAAGTAATCTCTGAAGTTTTGAAAAAATTAAATGAATGACATTAAGGACATCAGCAGCCTCCTGCTATAATTTGCACTAGGAGGAGTCAAATCTGCCTCTTGTACACAATATGAAATATTGATTTATCAATATTTCATTGGACCACAGGTGCTTACTATACAAGTCAGTGTGGTGTACATATAGGGCAAAAATACATGGAATATGAATTGACAAACAAGAATCTCTGCACCTATTTATTATATGCACTGTATGAGAATCAAACCCACTGCCCAGCATAATATAAATTAATAATTGATAGATATTCCACTGAACTACTGAGACTTATTACAACTTGGTATGGTATATACATAAACTGGTCAAAAGACACTATCTCAGTAAATTCATTTGATCTGTTCATCTGCTCATAAATGGGACACAGATTCACCAGACTTGTTTCTTTCCTTTCAACTCAGCACCATCCCTACTAAAATATTTGTCATTTTTACACAGAAAGAGGATGTGAGCTGGCTCACATGTCAATATCCACTACCATCTGCTGGCATGCCAGTGGACAGCAGACACTTATGCACCCCCTTCCATCCTTCCCCCTCTTTCTCCCCAGTATCATCCTCTCCACTCCCCACACTACCTCACATGCCACACTCATCTGCCACATGCACCCTGCTTCCCTTCTCCCCTTCCTCCTTCCTCCTCTTTCTCCCCACCCCCATCCCTCTTCTGCCACCCCCCATGCTCTCCAAGATGCCACCCCATGCAGTGGATGCCCATGCACCCCCTTTTCTTCTTTTTCACCCTAATGCTGGACAATGCCAGGGGTTGCCGACAGATTCCTATAGATGCAAACAGATACAAGCAGATATCTGGCAGATGTCAATGGATATACAATGGATGCTAATAGGTGCCAACAGGTGCCAGTGGGTGCTGATGGCTGCTGACAAACTCTGATGGATGCCAGCTGATGGCCAGCTGATGGCAGATGATGCCAATGCCCCTTTCAAGCCATGAAAACTCTTTTAAGAGGTATGCCACCCCTCTTCCACCTCTAAATATTCATACAGGGACCTGCAAGGATGTAAATGGGTGGCCATTCATTGTGTTATCCAACCTTTGATTCTATCTGTTAGTAACAGACCTGTGGTGCAACGGTTAAATTGTCAGTATGTTTCATTGCTGGAGGCTTCTCCAAGGCTGGGGGTTTGATTCTTCTCCATAGGCATAGGGCCAAAAAGACAAGTTACTCTTTTTTTTGGTCCAACCAGCCCTTGTGGGCCTGCATAGGCCTCTGCAAATGTCTGCTGGTGCCCTGTGCAGGCCTGCATAGGCCCACATAAGTTTGAGTGGGTTGATATAGGTCTGTGTAGATGTTTGCTGGTGGATTGCATAGGCCTGCATAGGTCTGCAAGGCCCTTTTGTGAACATATTCTGGCATTGGAGGTGGGAAAAGGAGGGAAGGGGAGGTGCACAGCTTCAAGTTATTGTGGGGAGGAAGGGAGAGGGGAGGGAAGTGGGGAACCTCAAGAAGGGTTTACTCATGCCATGATGTCTATCTGGCAGATGCCAATAGATATATGATGGATGCTGATAGGTGCCAACAGGTGCCAGTGGGTGCTGATAGCTGCTAACAAACTCTGATGGATGCCAGCTGATGGCCAGCTGATGGCAGATGATGCCAATGCCCCTTTCAAGCCACGAAAACTCTTTTGGGAGGTATGCCCCCCTTCCATCTCAAAAAATCCATATGAGAACCTGCAGAAACGTAGGTGGGCATCCATTCATTGTATTATCCAACCTTTGAATCTATCCATTAGTAATGGACCTGTGGTGCAATGGTTAAATGTGCGTTCCATTTCTGGAGGCTTTCCCAAGGCTGGGGATTTGATTCCCCCCTGCAGGCATATGGAGGCAAGACAAAGTTACCTTTTTCCTTGGTCCAACCAGATCCCATGGACCTGCATAGGCCTCTGTGGATGTCCACTGGTGCCCTGCACAGGCCTGTGTGGGCCTGCGTAGATTTGAGTCCGTTGATGTATGTCTGTGTGGATGTCTGCTGGTGGCTTGCATAGGCCTGCGTAGGTCTGCAGGGCCCTTTTGTGGACATACACTGGCATCAGGGGTGGGAAAAGGAGGGAAGGGGAGATGCACAGCCTCAAGTTATTGCAGGGAGGAAAGGAGAGGGAGGGAAGTGGGGAACCTTGAGGAGAGTTTATTCATGCTATGATGTCTGCCAATGGAGAAGGTTTTCACTCATGGGCTGATGCCTGCTGGTGGCTGCTGATGCACATTGACATCCGCTAGTGTCCACTGGCATCTACTGGGCCTGCATGTGCATGTGTGTGCCTGCCTTTTATCAATCCACTGGACCATGTCATACAGCACATTGTAACATGTCCATGGCTCTCTATTCTATGATACTGTGGGGACTGCTCTGCTACAGTGTAGTGGACTCCGCTAGACACATATGGTATAGCATAAAGCAAGCTCCCATACAACGATTGACATGTACCATTGTGATGACCTACCCTGCAGCACCAGCAAGATGAATTACATAATGGTAAAAATTGATGACATTATTCCCATGTATATCCAGTCTACTGCTTATGTAGGCATCTGCACAAACAAACAATATGAATCACATGGTAGTAAAAATTGAAGACATTATTTCCATGCATATCCAGTCTACTGCTTATATGAGTAACTGTACAGAAAAACAAAATGTATCACATGATAGTAAAAATCAAAGACATTATTCCCATGCTTGCCCAGTATATTGCTTATATGTGCATCTGTACAGACAAACTATAAGGATTACATGACAATAAGAAGTAAAGACATTATCCATATGCTTACCCAGCAGAACTAAGGGCAACAACAACAACCAGAATCACATAGTGGCAAAAATTGGAGACATTTTGTTGAGGCTAGACTCAAGTACGACACTGTTTATTCTTTTCTTCCATATGTTACGCCATGTCATGCCACCACGGACGACATCCGTGTTTGCTAATCTTTGCAGAAACTTTTTTTTCTTTTTTACAAATATAGATCATACACAAATTTACTTACCCTCAGTGTCTCACCATTGTGTCGACTCTGAGGGTATGTCATACTAATCACTTATCTACTCGCAACTCATTTACTTACACTGTCCTGTAGATTAACCACTCTTCGTTGTTCAACAAATACATAAATATACTGAGTGTCTCACCATCGTGTCGACTCTGAGGATTAACCACTCTTCATTGTTCTACATACTTTTCCCACACATAGTCCACTGCACAGAAAAACCTTGATCTATTCTAGATCTCGGGACTCAGTGTGATCCTTACCACAGCCACCGAATCAGTTTCAGCCCCTGGAGAACAATGATCATACAAATATAAAACAAAACCAGAACTGAGGGTTATTCGCTGAGTCATTGCAACAGATGAGTATGCTGTTAATCTGGAATGTCCCAAGTCATCGAAATAGATTCTTTTCTATCAAAAATATGTTGTATTTTCTTCTCAGTCATGGGTCCACCAATCAGAAGAGTATCTGATGTTGGCTAATGGACTAACTTCAACATCTCCAAGTTTCCGTTTCCTCAGTTCCTCAAGGTCTTTGTGATGCGTACAACTCAATGATTGACATTTGTTCCCCCACAACCGAACATGGTCCCCGTATGAGGAAGATTGTCACAGTTGGATATACCAGCTGAAGATATTGTCAGTCCTGGAATGATCAAAACAGATACCACCACATACAGAAACGACAAAGAGAACATCCAAAAAGACATTATCAGCTAGTTCCGCCGAATAGTGTGGATCGTTCACAAATAGAAGAAGGCACTGGGCAAACTGTCGCACGAGTAAGTCACTGCATCCATGTTGCAGAATGATAGACCACCACCAGCAGAACACAATATACTGCTCCAGAATCAACAAGAATGAATAGAATGGTCCTTGCCCTAGAAGCCGGCCGATGCTTGATCTTATGCTTGATCTGAGGGTGTGTAAAGTGATTCCTGCATCATTCAATACATTGTTTGAGGGGAGATGGTGGTTAGCTTGGTGCTCACCAGAGAGTCCACCAAACAAAGGATGTAGCAACGAGCGTGGTTGCAAATGCTGTCCAAGTGTATATGAATTGCAAGACAATTTGCAACCGATTAAAAGGTTGTTCTATCTTTGCTGGATTTGAAGTGATGACCAGAAATGCGACTGTGGTTCCTATGCAATAGTTAAAAAAACAAAATGTTTGGCTAATGCACGAAAAAACTAACCAAATGAAATTAGATACAATGTAATGGACAGGTACAAGGCCCATGGACGTCTTCCAAATATGGCCCACGCACGCCATATGATGAACATATTATTGAGAATAGGCTATCTGGACATTTAAAGTTGCTTGAGGGATATGAGGACCAATAAACTTACTGGAAGTGACTCGAGCCAAAAGTTTGCAGTTGCAAATGGCATTATTTTCTGGAGATAAGCGGGAACTCTTTCTGCAATAGGTATATTCCTCATCTCAAAGACCTCCAAAAAGGCAAGTCCTATCATCATGTTGCATAACATATATCCAAGCAGCGACAACAGACCAAGAGTGGATATCAATACCACTATTCCCGAGTGAGTCGTTCTATATCCTTCTCTACAGTGAGGATGAGCAACACATGCAGATGTATTGACGAATTTCTCGGGCCAACCTTATATCCTTTACATGAGAGTAAATCACCATGATGAAAATTGGCATGAAGATGCCTGGAACACAGTAGTTCTGTTGAGAAGTATTGGAAAATACATGGGCCTGACATACCAGTGCATAGTATCTGAACGGCAGAGTTCTCGATCACCCATCCACTAATACCAAGACCAACAGTTTTGATGGCCTCCCGCTCTTGAGGTGTCATTGTTAGGTGCAAAGCAGATATGTAGTCCAGACGTGTGGAGTGAAGGGAAAAAGTTGTCACAGAGATTACGTCTTGAATGGCAGTGTACTATACATATCCCCGGTTTTTAGACGCCGGGAAAGATGGGGTGATCAGGACCATCAAACGTCCGCAGCGGATAGATCACAAAGAACACTTGATAAAACAAAACATCACAACAACAAGAGTATATCAGGAAGATTTGACCCAAGGTCCAGACTAACAATGCCTTCTTTGTGCTAATTATCTCATGACTGATAAGCAGCTACTCATCGTTGTGTCTGATATAGTAGTGTTGGACACAAGACTCAGTCGGTGGTATAACGACTGTATATTAATCTATGACTACCTGTTGGACACAAGACTAATGTGTATATCGTTAGCTGTATATTATTCTAATTGTGTAATTGGGGACATACATCAGTCAGTGGTATAACGACTGAGGTTTGTCCGGCATCCGATTTCCGATATGTTGGTTGGAACTGTATAGTTCCTTTTCTCCCGTCTCTTCCCTCTGCGATGCACCAATGTCACGTGGGCTCGACGCGTCCCGCAATCCCTGTGCAACAAGTAGTACACAGCATGGTCCTGAGTTTGTTTGAGCATATAGTGAAAAGACACAGAAGATACCTTCATTTTTCAGAGGATACCACAAGAAAGAGTGTGTCTAATGAGAACACAGGTATGAACAACACCATCCCCAGAAAGTAAAAACAGTGCAGTACTCTGGATTTACTCCAACAATTGTGCTTTTGTCTTGGGGGTTTGACTCCGGCCCATTCACCATGCATTTTCATGCGCCTACTTGGGGTATCCGCCGCTTCACCGCAGCTGTTCCTGCGCACGAGACAAAGCTCTCCCCCCAAAAAGGTTTACTCACTCTCGTGACATCCTCACACGTCCTCTGTCCATAACTATGCAGTCCGGTCCAAGTTACTCATCGCTCCCAACCTTTATAATTCGTGTCCTCTCCCTTCATTCCCCTACAAAAGATCTCCTTACGCCTATTCCGCCATTATCCAATTATATGCCAGAAGTGCCCAATTAGACTCAAGGGACATTGTCACTGCTCGCTTAGACACTAAAGGCTCCCCATGGTGCAGATTTGGATGTGACGAAATCGAAACTACTCATCATTTATTTGTTTCCTGCCCACATTTCGATTCCTTCCGATTCTCTGCTCATACAACCGTCGTCGACAACACCTGTAGTCTCCTTTCTTCAGAAACGAGTACCTTTTTTAAAAGAGAAGCAGCTGTAACTATCGCCCAATCCCTCTTTAGCGATTCCCTTGCCTGGCCAGCTTATTCCTCTAAATACTATGTCGGTTTCACCCTACCCCTTCCAGACCTTTCCCGTCAAAAACTATCTAATCTATGGCACTCTGAGTCTATAAAGCTTACGGGACAAATATGGGCGTCGGTTAGGAGAAAGGCATTCCAAGACAAACATTTCGCAGCCAACAGTCAACGTTACACTATTCCAAACGTTGTACGAGAAACTGTGGACTTATAATCTTCTCTGTCTTTATTTTCCAGCGAGGTACTCACCTGAATTACATTATGTAATGTAGTTGGAAATTTAATTTCTATTTCTATTTCTCTCAACCCAGCCTTATTACATGTATGAGGAAAATATGAAGTCATTGTGACTTCATTTATGAATAAAATGAGATCATAGAATAAGTACGTCCAAAGTGACGAGTTATGATATCATCCGAGTGCAATTGACGTTTATTGGTTTTCTTCGACATGGTCCAGACTGACAATGCCTGCTTTGCGCCATTGTCTTATGACTGCTAGGCAGCTACTCGTCAATGTGTCTGATACGATCCAGAGCACGGTCTTGAGCTTGCTCTGACAGGACACAGAAATACCTTCAACGCATACGCAAGAAAGAGGGTGTCTAATTGATCACACATGTATGAACGAGATCATTCCCCGGCAGACCCAGAAAGTGAAAAAAACTGCAGTACTATTCCAACGATTATGCTTTCGGCTGGGGGCCTGACTCCGGCCCATTTACAATACATTTCCACGGCTATTATGGAAGAATATCGGGGAGAATGATCACGACGACGTGGATGTCGCTAGACATCCCTGTGGGATAATGGTACTGATACGTCTGCCTCGCTCGAGGCAGACATAAGGCCATAAAAATCTCCAATATACCGTAAAAACAATAATAAACGCTGAAACCTGTAAGCGTTAGAGTCGAAAACCGTAGACTCGGAGAGGCTCACCAAAGAAAACCAACCCCAGACTAAGTACGACGAACCACAGTCACGAGCAGTAAACGCACGGTGAAGGAAACAACGATCAAAGTTTGATAAAAACGGCAGCAGCCGAGGAATGGCAGTGCTCGGCAAAGGCGCAATCTCGGCATAAACCCCGAGATCGCGCCCCAGCCAAAAGCTGACATCATCCATCAGCACGCGCCTATCAACCCGCATTTCCGATCCGAAATCCGTTACATTGTGTCGTGCACGACCTCTCACCACAAACCCCAGCCAACCGCGGCCACGGAACAATGACGACGCAAGCACGAGAGAGGAAGGACAGAGAAGGTAGTAAGGAGAGATCGAGAAAGAGGGTGGTAGAGAAAAACCATGGGAAAAGGATTAGCCGTGAACAGGAGTGTAACCATGCGCACCAGGATACGGACGAACCATTAGCCACAAGCCCGGGCTCGGTAACGAAATAACCGACTACTTGGGCACGGCACGACCACGAACCAACGAATAAAACACGCCATTACGAGGCGGTCCGTGCACGATGAAAAGAGTATAAGAAGGGCGGAATTTGGGGAGAGTCGGGCAAGCAATCGACTTGCCACGGCTCGGAGTCCCCAGGGAGCGGACGTCTTAGGCCAATAGCACTT